>APFE030919675.1:0-34163 GCA_000404065.3 Pinus taeda | reverse complement strand
ATAAATTTTAATTAAATTAAAATAATTAATATATTTCTTTAAAGATTAATAAGTAAAATAATAGTAAAACACTATAAAACCATAAAAATTCCATAGCTTAAATCAAAAAATATTAACAAAAAATTCTATAAAATCATCAACAATTCACCACCCAAATTAGAAAATTGTAAACCTTATAACATGAATAATTCACAAAAAGTACCATGTAAATTTATGACAATTAAAAAAATTAACACAACTTATTATTGTAAGCCATTATTTGAATGGAGTCATTACAATGAGCTTTACTTGAAAGTAGTGAGGTTAGTTATCATCCACAAATATATACCCAACTTCTTATTTTAGCTTCAACTTCATAGTCCCACTTTCTTCAATACATCATTCTCACCTTTTTCAGAGTTATATTTTTCAGGGTTATATCAGATCAGAAAATTATAAACAGTGTTGCATGAATAATTCACAAAAAAGTACCCTGTAAATTTATGCCAATTAGAAAAATTAGCCCAAGTTATTATTGTTACCCATTATTTGAATGGAGTCAATACAATGCTCTTTACCTGAAAGTAGTAAGGTTAGTTATCATCCACAAATATATACACAACTACTTATTTTTGCTTCAACTTCATAGTCCCACTTTCTTCCCTACCTCATTCTCACAGTTTTCAGGGTTATATCAATCAATGAACAACACCTCCTCGAAAATTTCAATAAAAGAAAGAAAGGTGAAGGAGATAAGGGTTTGAAAGGGTAAAGAGCCGGAGACACCTCGAAAGAAAGGGAAAAAATATCATAGTTACAGCAGCATTATTACCTTAACCTCGATGACATGGACATATTTGCAAGGGTATAAGATTTTAATTCTATACTGTACTCTAATTTATGACAATATTGCATGCATCTAAATGTTAATGTGACGGGTGTAAAATTTTGGACAAACCTATTTCAAGGGTGAATATAAAGACTGGTTGGTATGAGTATGTGCCAAGAAAAGGGCCCAACAAGCATGCAATGAAAAGTTAAATTCATGGGTTCCATTTAATAACATGAATTGAAAACCAATAGTGAATTCATGGTTGAATTTAATTGCATGCCTTTAAGATCAATTTGGATGATGGTGTGTGGACAACTTTATGACTTGGAAGCTTTCTATTCAGATTCAAATATTTTTACTCGTGAGCACAAGATAGGGGTTGGCAATAGCAAGTATCAAATTTTGTATGATGTTGTAGCATTCGAATATTATTCACACAATTTTGCTGTGTTCAAAATTTGGATGATGATGTATCGCCATATTTTCGAGCTGGAAGTTTTATATTAGGTTTCAAATATTTTTACTCTTAACTATAACATAGGGATTGGCAAGCCCACGGGGCTTTGGATTGATGGTGAATGGGTGCGCTGTTAAGGCACTCCTTATGATAGGTCACTGGTTCAAATTCCCCATAGGTACTTAAGTTATTCTTAATTTAGAAAAAAAAAAATAGAGATTGGCAATATTATATACATTATTTTGTTGTGTTCAAAATTTGGATGATAAGGTATTGCCAGCTTTACGAGGTGGAAGTTCTCTATTAAGTTTCAAATCTTTTTACTATTGAGCATCCGGTATGGGTTGAAAATAACAAGTATCAAAGTTTGTATAATGTTGTAGCTTTCTAATATTATTCGCACTATTTTTCTGTTTTCAAAATTTGTATTAAGACCGGCCTCCAATGTCCACTTTTCGAATAATTTTCAGATTATTTACCTCTGTATTTTTATTTTTTCAGTACGACCTGTGTGTTTTTATTATGTTGTTTCTGGAAGGATATATTGTAACTTAACTTTATTTTCGATTTATTAAGTTTTTTTTGCTATAATTTATTTTTAATTAAAATAAATTATTAGAAAAAACAATAAAATAAATAATTTTATTTTCTTAAAATTTATTTTTAAAAATTAAAAAAATTTATTAAATTTAAAAAAATAATTATCTTTAGATAATTTTCAATAATGTACTTCACTAACCCTTTACTTCAACCAATTATCCTCACTACTATAACAAATAAAACAATAATAACGTATATCATTTTCATTTATTCATTACAGGATTCACTATGTCAATCTTATCCACTACAATTAAAACAACTACCCTCTCCTCCTTTTAGATGGAGCCTTGGTATTCCCAATCAAAGGTGCAGAGGTTGAAGTGGTATAGAAAAAAGTATCAATGAAGAAAGCTCTTGTGATTGATCATGGCAACCTTAAATAGTTGTAGCTATGGCTCGCTATAATGGAGTTGAAAGGTTAGCTTTGTAGAGGAGAAGAGTCCTTGAGCAATATTTTCTCCATAGTATATCAATTGCCTAATTCTTTTTTAGGAAGCTACTTTAGAACATTGGTGTCGTCCTTCCTCGGTACTAATGCTATTCATCTCTCATTCTTTTAAAGGGACATAGTTACTATAATATATATATAATATTTAGTTTTTATTATTGGGTTTATAATAATAGATTTATAATTTATATATAATGAAATTTGATATTCTTGTTTATAATATAAATCTTAGGATTTATTATACTCCTTTTTATAATTTTAAGGTTTTATATTATGATTTAACACTATGATAGTGGAATGGTACAAAAATCTATTCAACTTAGCATTCTGAGAAAAATGTTTCAATATGACAATCAACCTAACAATCATTGTCTCAATATTACATTACATTCCAATTTATTCATTGTTGCATTGTTATATTGGAATATTTGGGTTTAATATTAGGTTTACAATATTATTGCTTTTTAATATTTGGTTTATAATATTAATCTCTTGGACTTAATATATTCAATTTTATAATGTTAGCATTTTTTATTAGATCTTCGTATAGTGTCATTGAAATGGTACACAAATCTACCAAACCTCACATTGTGACAAACATTGTCTCAATGTGACAATCAATCTCAAAAACCTTGTCACAATGTTACATTACAAATTGGGGTTTAATATTAGGGTTTATAATATTTGAGTTTTTAATATTGGTTTTATAATAATAATTATAAACCCAATAATAATAATAATGGGTTTATTAATATATAATTATTATTGTTGCAATGTTATGGTATATTGGGTTTAGTGATATCTTTTGCTTATAATATTAATAATCCCTTGGGTTTATAATATTAACAATCCTCGGTTTACAAAAATCTATCCAATGTCGTATTATGACAAAAATTGTGTCTTTTTTGTTTTGTTTTGGTCAAGTAAGAGTGGAACCTTCAATTAACCACGCAAGAGATTACATATGTTACATGTATTTACAAGTGTAAAGACGAGCAAGGGGCAAACCCGTTGATGATTAACCATCAACAAAATCCGAAACCAAACCAGAAATCCTACACATAGACGTCTGCCCATTATCCGACCTCATGACCATTCCATAAGACCCCTAGTGATCCAATGATCCTTAAAGAAATCACTTCAGAGACTTGCACGACCCTTACCTGCTTTACGGAGCCGATAGAGAAAATAACCTGTCAATGCATAAAACTTCGGGTCCATTCTTGGAATTAACCTCCTCCCATGTTGAAACCCAATATCCTTTCAATCAAGATCTCATAAGATCTGACGGTCATTAATGATATTGCCTCAGCAACATGCACCCCTTTTACCCGGTTCACGGATCTGATAGATATTATAAGTCATTGGTTTATAAAAGTTCGGGTCTGGTCTAAGACTTAAGCTCTGGTCACTTTTAAAACCCAATATCCATACGGTCAACCCCTTGTTGATCTGACGGTCCTCTGAGATATCGAAACAGAAACTAGCTCGATCTTTACCCTCTTTATAGATCCAATGAAAATTATAAACCGTTGATCTATAAATCTTCAGTTCCGCTTGAAGACTTAACCTTCGATCAATTTCCAACCTGATAGCCATTCGATGTTGAGGCCATCAAAATCTGTGGTCGGTAGCCTTCCAACAACCCCGCTATTTACCAAGTACCTTTCCCCTGTAATTAGCTTTGTTTTAAGCATTCTTTGTGAGATCAATGGTTATGATTGACTTCTACTTCCACTTTCTCCTGCTTCCACTAGTCTTCCTTCTATTCATTCCTCATGGTCTCGAAGTTCTCCATGTCTTTGGCTGCCTGTCTTTGACAATCATCATGCAATTTCCCCGAGGGTGTCAAATCCCAAGCATACCTACTATAACTTTCCTTGCAAATAACTCCTTCATTCACGAGACGATCAACTAGCATATTGGCTTTTCTTTGCACATGAACGAAGCTAACTGTTCTTAGGGTTTGCAGGTGGGAATGAATACACTGAAAGACCTGCAGAAGCTGCCAATGTTTTGAAACTTTTGCAAGTGTCGTTCCATTAAATATATTCTTGGCTGCATTAATTACCAATTCAGTGTCTTCTTCAATGATGACATTGTGTAAATTTGACTCGATCAATATTTCCAGGCACTGCTCTAAGGCCATGAGCTCTTCCATGTTGTTAGTGGAAATCCCCAAATGACTATGAAAGATATCCTTTATGCACCCATGCTCATGTCTCATGACCCCGCCAAATGCAGCCATCCCCGGGTTACCCTTAGAGGCTCCATCTATATTTATTTTCAAGAAACCATGAGGAGGAGGTTTCCAGAAGTCTGTACGAGCAGTTATCTAGCTCACACCTTTGTTTATGCTCTGTGGAACTAGCGAATGGAGACCCAAATGCAGCAGTATGTGAGCATCCTAGGGCAAAGTAGGGTCCTCAAGAGGTATCCACAAAAGGGCTCCAATAGTGTCTTTGAGCTATCGTAATATTTGTGAACTAATGTTCCAGGTTGATCCAATCTTGTTCTTGAAAATCCTGCCATTACGTTCTTTCCAGACATTCGAGATTATAAAGCCTGGAACCAGAGTCCAAGCTTTATTGATGATTTCATTGCCTGAGAATTGTTTTCTCCAATTCTTCAAAGTGTTGGTGATACTGAGTCTATCCCTATCAATTTTCCTAACGACTAAGGCCACCTAATCCCACAAGGTAGAGGTGAGTGGGTAGAGGTTGAGTAAGTGTTCCATCATCTCCTCTTGTAAACCACATAGATGGCATTTGGAAGGGCCAACAAAACCCCTTTTTAGAAGATTTTTCCAAGTTATAATTTTCTTTTGTTGAACCAACCACATAAACAACTTTATTTTCATCCAATGCGGGTGCTTCCAAAGGTCCTTCCATACCTTATCAGGGTTTTGATAGTCAAACCCTAGGGCCATTTGTTTAGCTTCTTTGAGGTTAAAGTTACCTTCTGTGTTTCTTCCCCATCTCAGTTGGTCAGATGAAGATGTTACCAAAATCTTCCTCTGTTCCAAGTCCAGAGTAAGAGAGCTTGCCTAGGCCTTCAAAGGGCTCTCTTCACTATAGCCCAGATCCTTCCATATTCTCCATTTACCATTGCTCCTTGCTTGATCCGAGAAGTCACTTACCATACATAAACCTTTGTTGTTAGTTCATTCTTGAGAGGGGTTATTTCTTCCTTAAATAAGTTTGGTTCCTGCTGCCAGTTATCCTCCCAAAATCTTGCCAGTTCCCAGCTCGAATCTCCGAGAAGCTATGCTAATGGACAATGGCTCTATTTTCCCAAGCAAGATTCCAAATTTGGGAGCCCTTGATAAGCACAGACATTCGGTTATGATCCCTCTCCTACCAATTATTTGCATATTTATGTTTCCAAAGCTTGGCTAAGGGGCTGCCGATTCCTTAAGCCACCTCCACTAGAGTTTTTCACCCAAAAATCTACTGAGGGTTTCAGGGTCATGAAGCCCCAAACCACCATGGACCTTAGGTTTGCAGAGCTCATCCCAAGCTACCAAAGCCCACTTCTTTTTCTCTTCCCCTTTGCCCAAAAGAAAATCTCTTTGAATATTCCTGATTTGTTGCATAACTCCTTTAGGAGCAAGAATAGTTGACAACATGAAAATGGGTATGGCCTGTAGGATAGCCTTTGTAAGCACAAGACACCCTACCAAATTCAAAGACCTGCATGTTCATTTCTTGATCTCGTCCTGAAGTTTTTTAATTACCGGCTCCCACACTCCCTTGCTTAGAGGTTTGTCCGTAAGAGGCATTCCAAGGTACTTAGAAGGTCACTCATCCCTTTGAAACCCTAGAATTTTGGTGAGGTTCCTATGAATAGCAATGTCAATGTTAAAAAATAAAACATTTGATTTGTCAAGGCTTACCCTTGTACCCATGGCCATAGCAAAGTCGTTCAAGATTTGTTTGAAAGCTTTGGCTTCCTTGACTGTGGGAATACCCTGCAACATAGTATCATCCACAAATTGTTGATGAGTCGAAGAAGCACCATCTATGGCAAGTTTTAGTCCCTCGATTCTTCCTTCAGCATTTTCCATTTTGATCGCTCTGCCTAGCCCTTCCATCATGAGCACAAAGAGGAAGGGGGAGAGTGGATCTCCTTGTTTGAGACCCTTAGAAGGCATAAAGGTTCTAGAGGGTGAGACATTAAGTAGGATTGAAAAACTAGCCGTGGATACAAGGGCCATAACCCATCTAATCTTGTGGTCGAAACGATAAGCTCTTAGCACTGCCTTGATGTAAGACCAGCTTAGCTTATCATAAGCTTTCGCTAGATCAAGTTGTATGATCATACTAGCTTTCTTATTTCTCTTAAGAGAGTGTACCACCTTGTGAGCTTGTATGATGTTATTGAGAATCTGTCTTCCTTCCACATAACTAATTTGGTTCTTTGGGACAAGAGCTGGAAGAAGGGGCTTGATTTAGCGATCACTTTGGAAATAATTTTGTACACCATTGTTTCTAGGAAAACTCGTGTCTTTTCGTTCTACTAGTCCCACTACGATGGGTAGCTATCTTAGAAACAAACAATCAAAGCAATTTGTGATCTCCTTTATGTATGATAGATAAAAGAGAAGCAAAGGGGACCAACTTAGATCTTCTGCTTGACTCCTTGCTTGATTTCTCTCTCCCTTGATAGAGCTTGCAACTCCTCTCCTACTTGTCCCGCTTTAGAGAATACCTGTGGAGTCAAAGTAACAAAACACCATCAAAGCATCTCGATATATAATATCATAAACAATGTAGAATTAGAAATACATTGACCATACAATTGCATTCACAAATAACAAGATTCATAAATACATGATTATATGGAGGAAAACTCAAAGAACTTTATGAATAGTAGAAGAGAGTATTACAACCCAACTGTCTGATTCAGCATCATCCTCCTAGCATCAAAGCTCTCTTCACCTCATGAAAAGCAGTATCACCCAACAATACAATGTCTCTTCTCAAAGATAAACCACCAACACTTCCTTAAAAACTACAAAATTCCAGCCTCGAGATCTCTCAGATTAGGGATCCATTTATAGATGTCTTGCAAGGGTGTGAGTCAGCTCTGGGTTTTTTATTAGTGTCATTCCACTAATAGTTCTTGGTTACACTTGGAGATTTCATTGATCTCTTACTCATCCCTGGGCAAATTCAGAGAGGCAAGTGTCATGGGAGAAGTTTTTAGAAGATTCCATGAGCATCCACTTAGCAAACTGTCTCTGCCATTTGTCCATTCTTGCTCATCACACCTAGCTAGTGTAGCAGCCAGTATGCATCACACCTTGACCATGGAGCAGTCAGTATGGTCCAATTTTGGCCAGTTTTGAGTGGTTTTTTAGGTGGAACTTCTAGGAAACGATGTAATCAGTTGACCATGATCCTTTAGGGTATGAAACAACGCTTTCAGGGGTTAAAGAGCCCTTTGTTTATCAACATATGTGACTGGGTCAGTGCCCAAATATGTCTATAATAGTTGCCCCATAAAGCATGAAGTCATAAATCTTTTGATGTCGGGTGAAATGCTTTATCATGAGGATCCGAGGAATTTGAACTAGAAAGTGACATGTATAAGATACAATACAACACATCATCATCATATTATTTTCATGATCTAACTGAGGTGGGCATTCCCATGCTCAACTTTATAAATTCATTTTAATGTACATAGGACAGATAATCGTCTGCTGTTGCAGACTGGTGATTCTTTATATGTAGAGTCATCATCCCTTAGCTTAGATGATCATGTGTGCAGCTTCTGTGTACATTTGATGTCTTTATTTTCTTGAATAAATCGCAGCCCGGATGGATGAAACTAGATCCGGGGTCTTCAAACTCGTTAAATCCTCGCCTGATGTACAAGTCGACCCACGTGAAAAGATGTTCTCGAGTCGAACATGGAAAGACATCCCCTGATTACCAGCCAATGAAGTAAACTGTTAACAAGTGCAAGAGGAATCACCGATAATGATAATGATCCTCAAGGTACTACAGTACAATTCATGTGGTGTGAATATATGATTCGATGTCAAGCACCACGCAAAATCTTTCGATTGAAGGCCATTGATGTAAACCTATCGCCAGAAGTGAGAAACTTGCCATTGTGGTATGCAAGCTTCAAAGTACTGAAAGGGTTGTTTCTAGGTCAGCTTCTTGGATAATGAGCTGATGTCGACAAGAAGTGACCCGTCATAGGAGGGCCTTAATGTATCCCATATCTACGACACGAAACGAAGCAAATGATTTTGAGGAGGTGAAAACGATCTGATGATACAAGGTTCAGGAATGGTGGTCATGAAAAATGGAGGGTGAAGGCACTACATTGGACAAGGCGTTAGCTGGGTGGTGAATTCTCTAAATGACTTCTCTTGAACGTTTCGGTGACATTGAGATGGATTGGTAGCGTTAACCCCAAAAGATGGATGGTGTGGAGGACCAATGGTGATATGACTGGTGAATGAAATAACCCAACCCGACTCAATCATGGTGATGGAGTGAAAGTGTCATGTTCAAGAGTGACCTGCTACCAATGAAGTTCTTCAAGTTTTCTTCTCTTTTTCCCTAGTCATTTCTGACCAATACCTCTTTATTTTTGGAAAGGCCAATAGCTCAACAATATTTTTATATTTAATGAGTCTAAAAGGAGTTTAAAAGAGATTCATTTTTTAGGAATGAGTGGTGTTTTCTGGTAGCAGCTAGTTCTAGGTAAGTTTGGAACTTCTCAAAACATGGCAGTGTGGAGAGGGTAGCTAACAGAACCACTCGTCACAGTTGTTCCTCAAAAGAGTAAACAATCAAGTGGAAGCGTATGATTGGCCAAAAGAATGGAGGTGACGGAAGAACACAACTAAGGCTCAAAATGTTGATAGAATGGCAATCATAGAGGTCGTTTACTGAAGGCAGGTTTATTTTTTAATGAGCTTGAACCTTGTGTTAAATATACTTATTGGTGGGTTTATTTTTTAAAGAGCTTGAACCTTGTGGAAACATTGCTCGTGCGAGTCTTTTAAAGATGTCTCTTATTAGTATATTTATTCTTTAGTGAGCTTGAACTCTACGATAACATATGCTCATTGCCTTTTTATGTAGGCTAGAAACGACCAAACTACAGAGCTAACTACACTAAGAGCTAATGAACTACTAAGATTAGGTAGGATGGTTTTGCCTTTTGTTTAGACACAACACTTCCTTTGCTTCGTCTGCACACTGTAAACAAAGGTGAATGGTGGTTAGACCAATCACCTAACCTAAGAAGTTGGAACTAAAAAGCTAAAAAGCTAAAAAAACGCTAAAAAGCTAAAATTTGAAATTGGTTGTTTTTCACTTGCATAAAAAGGTTTGCATGCCCCCATGTATTGAGAAAAGGAGAGTCTCTAGGTCACCATATGGAAGTCCGTGTGGTTTGGAAATATTGTTTTTGTCAGTGGTTATACAAAAACACTTCCTTAGCTTTGTCCATTAAAATAGACAAAGGTGAATGGTGTGAGCTTCCAATCACATAACCTGCCGGGAAACATATCTTCTCAGCTGGGTTTGCAAGCCAAAGCAGACTAGGGTGCATGCCCCCTAAGATTCGTTACATTCACCGAACTAGTCACGGTAATTAGGTGGATGAAATGAAGGTTGAAGAGAAATTCTTGATGCAAAGAGACCATTCAGGGATGATGTTTGACTTGTAGCTGTGTTTGAATCAGAAAATGAATGTTGGTCGATAAGCTGTACCATTTTGCCTTCATGCGGGAAACACATTACTTGAAAGAGTGTGGAAACAATAGCTTCCATGCTATATATATAGTCACATCGAAGAAGTAGATTGTAATCTACTGGTCCTTTGACTACCATCACGTTCAAATGAATGGTTTTCCTTTTCAAAGTTATCGGTAACTGCGGAAGGATCCCTAACGGTCGAATGGTTCCTTTGTTAAAGTCTGACAAATGTTGTGTGATAGGCGCAAGCGATGGTGAACCAAGCACTTTCCAAGCAGTTGAGGAAAGGATACTCATTGAAGCCCCTTCATCTATGATGGTGCCAGACACGATCATTTTGTAAACTTGTACTATGATTTGGAATGGTACATTAGATGGAAGGCGGGGTCTTGGTAGTTGATTCCAATCGAAGGAAACGACTAGACTGCTTGAAGGAGGTACCAGATAAACGGCTGGATAAACCTCCTAAACTAGGGGACTTTCCTCCTTTTGTAAAGAAACGGGTGGATTGCCCCTAAGTTCATGAGATTCTGTATTAATAAAAAGAATTTGAACGATGTCGTTCTCATTCTCTTTGGAAATTTTATCATCTAAAGGTGAAACTTCTAAAGGCAAGACTGGGTCGACTACCGTCTTGACCTACTAACTTTGGTCCGTTATGGACTCAAAAGGTTCACTCTCAATGTAAGTGTTTCGACCGACGGTTTAGTTATGTCAGTCGGATTTTCAACTAGCGATGGAATTGGTAAGAGTTTCTTGTATCCAGGTGGAAGTCGTTGTGGTGAAGCAAGACGATTATGCAAGATTCTCTTGGCCTCATCTAGAAAAGGACAATGGGAAAGGTGATGGTCTCCTTCACATAATAGACATGGAGTTTTGACCTTTCTTTCTTGTCCAGGACTTTCATTTTCACTAGTTGATAGTGTGCTATCAACATGATCGCTAGAGGTTGATGACGTCAGCCGGTGTGAACGTGGAGACCATTCTCTCAAGATCCGCGGATTGCAAGGACAATCTCGATGAAAATTTTTTCCTTTACAGATTAGACAAGGATATCTAGGAGATTTAATATGTGGATTTTCACCAAGTGATTCATTGTTGCCCCCTTTCTTAACTGACTTCTTCTTCTTCTTCTCCTTCCCTTTCTTCTTCTTCTCAGCCACTTGGTTACTAGTATCACTATTTTCACTAAGCGAAGAGGAAGAAGGGGAGGGAGAAATAAATGAAGTAGAAGGTGAAGGGTCACTTTCGGTGTCAACTGTTTGTTGATTTCGATGGCCGAGGAATTACGGTATTTTGAATGAGAGAGGTTGAGAATAGCCATACTGGCAGGCCAATTGGCATTCCTAGAAGGCACAATGTAGCCATATACGGAGCACCAATATCTTCCTAAGAAGAGAAAGGACTAGGATTCCCCCCAAGAGGGGTTCCTTGATTGGTGGAATCCATTATCTCAACCTAAGATCAGCGAAGGAATAAGGATGTTATTTCAATTTAAATAAATTTTAATGATGCTTTGACACAACTTTTCTTTTTCAATTTTTAAGAGTCGAGAAAAAGATAAATATGACTCTAGTCGCCTTCGATTTTTAATGAGCCTGAAGTGACAAGTGCTCAGATGGACCTTTTCTTTTAAGGAGTCAAAAAGGAACGAAAGTGACTACTTTGGAAATCTAGGCAGAGGGATTACCAAACGAATCGCAAAACTGCAATATACACCTTGGTGGTAAATTAAAGAGAAATTACCAAGGACTTATGTATTGTAGTCAATCTTCCTGAATGCTATGTTCAGTGCATTGTGATTGATATGGAAGTAGACCCGGCTTCCTATGGATAAAGGATATTAGCCTATTGTGGTCTCCTAATATATACTCGACGGTACGGGGAGCACAAGTCCGTACTAGCACTTGTCATATCAAAGAGGAGGAATCATCCAACCTTCGATGAAAACGATAGTTACTAGGTTTTATGACGCTGAAACACGTCTCTAGCCTAGACTTCTAGATGTGTTGTGTTAGGTTCCAAAGTGTTTCTATGTTCATTGAGATTTATTTCAGAGTTGATCTTGTTTAGAAGTTTGTCTTTCAAGGTTCATCGCATGATGTAGATGTAAAATTCCTAAATATGCAATCTAAAATGATAAACAGTTGTTTATTTCTTTTAGCAATGAAAATCCTAGCTACTAAGGAAAGAAGATTATTATTCTTTCAACAGAGAGAAAAGAGCACACACTAAATGCACTTTTCCTAAATCATTTTCACACATAGTCTAAAAACAAATGCAAATGCATGTATTTATTTTTCGTTCCCTTTAATGTGATGAATGCTAGAAAAGGAAAACTAAGTATAGATCTGAAATATTTTCTTCAAAGCAACATTTCGATAATTTCTTTTCGAAATGAAAGGAAGACTAAAATGACACTTTTCGATTCTGAATAGAAAACTGCTTTCGACACTTCAAATATTAACAATTCAAATCCAATACAATGACAAAAGTACAATCGACTATCTAGAGGAGGAAGACTTTACGACACTCTTCTTTTTGACTCAAAATGACAGTTACGACACTTTTGTTGCATCAAAAACGATAGTTCGGTTAAGCTACTTTTGACAAAGAAGGACTATAAATGATGGACAAATACATAAAAACATTTACAAATCCTAATCAATGGAGGCTGAATAATGTAAAGGAAGGAGGCTTCAGCAATGAGATACTGATCATAAGCAGCAACACAACCAAACAGAGCTGAAAACAAGGACAAAAAGCAAATTTCAATGAGAGAAATAGGAATACTCAGTCATCGCACCTGTCCTTAAGAGAAATAGGGATGCATCTCACCTACTACACACGGGAGGTGCGATGCATATAGGCTTCTAGTTACAGACAGTGCGATGGGCTAGGGAGAAAAACTGAGTTGGGTTTTTGGTCAATTTTGCAGCTGAGTTCAGGGATTTAGGCTGAGCTATTATGAACAGTAAAAAACAAAGTACACGGGTATGATCTTAGGAGGTTATTGAGCTACCACAAGGGTACTTATAATTCTTGTAAGCTAGATGTTCAGTTCACAAACCAACCCGGAGATTGACTGAAGTAGCATTCGTCTACTTTGCAATTGCATAGCAAGAGAAGTTTGAAGGCTATCTAGCTAACTTCAGGCTCTGTCTATATTTTATAAAGCAAACAACAATAACAAACAAACAAACTATTCAATCCCTAGTGGATTCGCCATTTTGTTTCCAGGAAAACTAGTGTCTTTTTTATCTACTAGTCCCACTAAGATAGGTAGCTATCTTAAAAACAAACAATCAAAGCAATTTTCCATTTCCTTTATGTATGATAGATAAGAGAGAAGCAAAGGGGACCAACCTGGATCTTCCACTTGAATCCTTGCTTGATTTCTCTCTCCCTTGATAGAGTTTGCAACTCCTCTCCTACTTGCTGCACTTTAGAGAATACCTGTAGAGTGAAAGTAACAAAACACCATCAAAGCATCTCAATCTATAATATCATAAACAATGCAGAATCATAAATACATTGACCATACAATTGCCTTCACAAATAACAAGATTCATAAATACACGATTATATGGAGGAAAACTCAAAGAAATTTATTAATAGTAGAAGAGAGGATTACAACCAAGATGTCTGATCCGGGATCATCCTCCCAGCATCAAAGCCCTCTTCACCTCATGAAAAGCAAGATCACCCAACAATAAAATGTCTCTTTTCAAAGATAAACCAATAGCACTTCCTTACAAACTACAAATTTCCAGCCTCGAGATCTCTCAGATAAGGGATCCATTTATAGATGTCTTGCAGGGGTGTGAGTCAGATCTGGGTTTTTGATTAGTGTCATTCCACTGATAGCTCCTGGTTCCACTTGGAGATTTCATTGATCTCTTACTCATCCCTGGGTGAATTCAGAGAGGCAAGTGTCATGGGAGAAGTTTCTAGAAGATTCCATGAGCATCCACTTAGAAAATTGTCTCTGCCATTTGTCCATTCTCGCTCATCGCACCCTACAGAATGCCTCTTCATTATGCATCGCACCTGGCTAGTGTAGCAGCTAGTATGCATCGCACCTTGACCATGGAGCAGTCAGTATGGTCTAGTTTTGGCCAGTTCTGAGTAGTTTTCCAGGTGGAACTTCTGGGAAATGATGTAATGAGTTGACCATGATCCTTTAGGGTATGAAACAACACTTTTAGGGGTTAAAGAGCCCTTGGTTTATCGACATATGTGACTGGGGTTGCAGTGCCCAAATATGTCTATAACAACCACATTACATAAGGCTATGGGTATGAATCTGTCCAGTGTCATAGCTTTTTCCTGCTTTGGAATCAAAGCTACGAAAGAGGCATTGAGAGCCTTCAAAATTGCTTTGGATCTTCTTGAGTCTTCTACAACATCAAGGATGTCTTGTTTGACTATTTTCTAGCATGCTTTGAAGAAGTCCACATTGAACCCATCCAAGCGAGGAGCTTTCCCATTTTGTATCTCATTGATAACTTCACTCGCCTCATCTTCAGCCACTAGCCTGTTAAGATTGTGATTTTCTTCCCTAGTTACAAGCTTGGGAATGTACTTTGTGAAATTCTTAATGAACTGTGATCTGTCGAAGAGAGGCTCCTGTGCTATGCTAAGGAAGTGTTGAACTAGGATAGATTCCATTTCTTTGTGGGAGATGAGCTCTTTCCCTTGAGAATCTCTGAGTTTTGAAATTATGTTCTATGACGTGTGATCCAAAGTTGATTTATGAAAAAACTTTGTGTTTCTTTCCCCTTCTCTAATCCGTTGCACCCTCTATTTTTGTCTCGAGAAAATCTCCTCTTACATGCATCTATCTTCCCATTCCTTCTGAAGAGAATCGGCTTGATATTTCCTTTCCTCAGTGAAACCATGTGTGATGATGATCTGATTAATCCCCTAGAGTTTTTTTTCAACTTCTCTTTTCGCTTTAAAAATATTACAAAACTCTTTTGTTTTCCAATCTTTAAGTCTGGATTTGATGTGTTTAAGTCTTTGATGTAGCATGAACATTTTAGTGCCTTGAACGGGCATATCTTCCATCCACCATCTATCAATATTACTGGTGAAGTTAGGGTGAGAGAGCCAGACATTTTCAAACCTAAAAGGTATGTTCCTCGGTGTACCTATAAAGTGGCTTCACGTTGGACAGGCCAATGGTCTGAGCCTCTAAAGGGAAGGATTAAAGCTGACATGTCAAAGCCCGTGAGAAGGAGGTCCTCTGAGATTATGAATCTATCTAGTTTAGAGGCAACTTTAGAAGCCCCTCCCCTCTTATTGTTCCAGGTGACAGTGCCATTTATTATTTTAGTATCCACTAGTCCCATGTTAATTATGAAGTTCTGGAAGGCAATGGAGTCTCTGCCTAGTATTGTGGTGCCACCTTTTTTCTTTGTAAGAGATTTGATCATACTGAAATCCCTTACGAGAATCGAGGGCATATCAGGATATCTCTCTCTTAGCTCCTTAACGGAGGTGAGAAGCTTGAGTTTGTATTCAATTTTTTTAGGACCATAGACATTTGTAATCATGTAGATCTCCTTATCACCCAAAGGTTGAATCACTAACGATAGATAGTTCCTGGACACTTCAGCATCCAGGATTCCAAGTTTCTGGGGATCCCAAAGCCTAACAATGCCCCTCGCCGAGTTATCTGACTTAACCTCTAGATACTCATACTTGATTAACCATTTTCTATGTATTTCTCTGATCTTTTCCATTGAACACTTTGTTTCCTGAATAAAAACCATATCTGGTTTTTCTTCTTTTATTCTACTACTAAGATTTCTTTGTTTCCTTTTACTTCCTAGACCCCTAATTTTCCATGTTGTAAACTTCATTAAGAAAGGTTTGTAAAGGAGTAACTAGTAAGATCTCTTATCTTACCAGAGTTAATCATGAGTTTCCCACATTCGGTCAGCAGCTCATTCTGTCTTTTTCTTCCACTTTTCCTACTCAGGTTCTTGGAAGAGTGCCCCGGTGTTTCCTCCATTGTTTTCATCCCCCTATTCTCCTGGATTTCATGGTTTCTTTTGACTCCAAAACCCTTCAATTGGGATCTCCAGAGGAAGAGCTATTGAACCCTATCAAACTCCTCTTTTGGCAGGAAGTCAACCCCTTTGGTAATTCCGTGCTCCAGAAACTTTTCTAGATCTAAATTAACCCTCTCTAGAATCTCTTGTAGTTCATGGTCCTTCAATCCCGTCTCACTTAGGGTCATCTCATGGTCCCTACTGAGCTCCATAATGCTCGGTAGATCATCCTTTTGCTGGCTGTTCTCTGGTATATCCTCCATGTTAGCATCCTTTCCCTTCTGAGTGGCATTAGTCTTTGATTCCTAGTTTTCCCCATTGTTTCCAACTTATTCTTCTAAGATCTTGAAACTATTGTGGCTCAGTTGCTCGTCCTCATTGATTTTCTTTTGGTACCACTTTCCTCCTTTCCTTGTACCCACCACCTTAGTGAAACCCTTGGGATCTTTGCGTGTGGTGGCTTTTTTGTTGCTCTCCAGTTTGTTTGATGGGTAGTCTCTGTATAGGTGCCTGTGTTCATGGCACCTATGACACCTAAATGGGACATGTTCATAGTCCACCGCCTACACCCATTCTTCATCATACACTTCTAAAATGATCTCGTGTGGAAGTGCCCCAGATAAGTCCATTTCCACACAAATTTGGGCGAAGGAAGTGTATTTGCCTCTTAGAGTCAAATCTGATATCTTTATAAAATGCCCTAGCTTGTTGCCGATAGGTTTTAGAGACTCCGACAGCCAATAATCTAAAGGAAGGGAGTAAAGTCTTATCCAAATTTCTCGTTCTAGGACAAAATTCATCACCCATAGTCGCATGTAAAGGCCACCAGTAGCGTAAAAATAGGGTCCCCCTCAAACACTTTGTCTTTATCCTCTAAGCTTGTGAACGCCATTGTAAAGAAGCCCTTGGACCCAAGATGACGGTTTATTTCTCCCTTTGGTTTCTAGTGGTTCCTTATCCATGCCTGCAAAGCCTTCTCTGTCAGCCAAATCCCCGTAAATTTTCATATAACTGCATGTTCTGCCATGTGATCTCTGTGTACCTGTAGCATTGGGTAACTTAAAATTACTCGAGGAATAATGGTCGACTTGGGTTTACAGACCCCTCTCGCACTCATAGGTGCAACTTTATGTAGCTTTCTACCTGCTACCCCCTTTCCTCTTCTCCTTGCTATCTTCCTCATGATTCTTTTCCTATTCGTAAGGTGTGATATTTCATGTGTTAATATCCTTAGTTGTCACCTCCATTGGTTTTTTGAAGTGATAGAGACCAACTCCCTTGCTTCTATTCATAGCTACTTGACTACAGGAGGGAGCAAAACTCCCTCCTCCACGTCCCACCATGGTTACCAACGGCAAACCCTAACTCAAACCTTAGTTCAGATTGCAGAGCGACCGCTAAAAACTCATGCTCCTACCACCCTTTTCCCAACACTGTTGAGAATCCGTTAATCAATTTTAAAAACATAATGTAAAAGCTAAATACAACATGTTGAACACATCCATGACAAACATTTTCTCAATATGACAATCATCATTGCAATGCTACATTACATTACAATTTATTCTTCATCACATTTTTTACATTACAAAACTCAGGTTTAATATTACTTTTTAATATTGGGTTTATAATCTATGATATTAGGGTTTATAATATAAAGGTTTAATATTATGATTTATAATATTAATCTTAGGGTTTATTATTAATCGAGAAGTTTATATATTAATACAAGGTCTTAATATTAATGTGTTTGTGCTAGAGTTTAGTATGAATCTTAAGGCTTATAATATTAATACCTTAGGTTTATAATATTAATAATCCCTTGGGATTATAATACTAAAAATACCTTGGGTTATAATATTAGCTGCTAATATTTATAATAATATATTAACTTTTATAATATAATTTGAAGATTTCATAATGATAAATCTTAGGGTTGATAATATTAATGCCACATTTTGTAATCCCTTTAGCTTATAATATTAATCGTAAAGTTTCATATTAAACCCTTAGGTTTATAATATCTTCGGATTATAATATTAATTTTAAGTTTTATGTTCCTAAATTTTAACAATAATATGTGCGTTTATAATATTAATTATAAGGTTTAATATTAATAGTTTAGGTAACATCTTAATAAATATAGTTTATTAACACATTAAGATAACGTGGGACATTGTTTTTTAACAACGTGAATAAATACACCATAAAAGAAAATTATGTTTGAAGAAGGGTGAATGTCATCAAATATAATCATATAACCATGTTGGATTAGTGTACATAACCATGTTGAATTAGTGTACATAAAATCATGTGTTTATCTTGCACTCATTGTATGAACACCATTCATTTCCTGCAACGGGGGTTTCTAGTCAACTTGTGTCGTTATAGGATTTTGAATCCTCTTATTTCACTCTTTAATCATATTTTTTCTTTTTGAAATATAATTATGTGGTTCTTCTTATGTACCCTATTGGTTTAATCAACGTTGTACCCATATAATGGTCTTCCTTGTAGTTATGGTAAAAGGGTTTTTCTCTTATTCACACCATACAATATGAAATTCGAAACATGGTATTCTATCAATATAACCCACACATTATCACCACAGCCACAATGCTGAAAAATATTTGATTAATTTTATGTTCAACCTTTTCCTACATACTATGTATGCAAATTTATAGAATGGAATTTACTTGGATGGTTCTCTTTTATTCCATCATAATACCTAGCATTTAATAAATCACCGCTTTGTTTAATAATGATATTACGACTTTTTAAGATTCGTGGGGTTTGGAACTCATGCAAGTTGTAGCCCACGTAAAATTCATGTGGCAACCTCTGGATATTCTGGAGGGGTTAAGGGTACACCCGATGAGTGTGCATATCCATGGTGCACACTCTATGAGGTTTGGATCAATCACTGGGAAGAGTTGAGTTTGTTTTGGATGTAACTACCCTTCATAATTCCATTTGCAACTCTACTCACTTGGAGGAGGCCAACAGTTCGTTATGTGTTTTCTCACATTCATTAAGGTTTTAGTGACGAGGGTTCCTTAAACCGATTTAGTTGTGTCTCCCTCATGGCAGGTTACTAAACTAGTTTCTAGAACATTTCGGTTATACATTTGTATTAATAATTGTATAAGGCATGTCGTCCCAAATTTTTTTGCTGAACGATGAAACACACTAGTTGGTTCGAAACGCGTCGACAATGATCTTCTTGATGTGATTTACGCCGAAGCTCTTCTTATAGCATTCATGGTTTTAACAAAAAATTGGCTTAGAGTTTTCTAGCTATTTTAAAATGAAGTTGGCACTATTATATTTTATGGCTTACGGTTTTCTAGCTATTTTAAAAAAAAGTTGGAACTATTATCGTTTATGAGTTTACACCTGAAAGGCTTTAATTTTTAGTTATATATTTATGAGGGCTTTCAACAACAATCACCTCTCTGTAAATTGCATCATTGTGGTATGCATTATTATTACAAAACTGGTTTTATAAAAGGATTGTTTTCTTTCCCATTTAGAAATTATCTCTTTCAAATTATTATATACATTATAGGTTAAAATCATTGTATTTTGAGCAAGATAGAAGTGTTTTTCATAGGATCTTTGTGATACTTCAGTTTTACTTTGGAAGTCAGTGTATTCATTTTCCTTCTTTCCATTATTTTCAAGGGTTACTCGTTTCTATAGTCTTTTCTATTACTAGAATGATAATAGTCAATGTATAAATGTATAAAAACATATTGACAAAACTATATAGTCTTTCTTTACTTTTCTGTTAGGAAAAAATTAGAAGTAGTCCCCATCTACCATAACAATGTAACATTCATATCAGTATCTAAGAATGCATTTGTGTGTTTATATATATATAATATATATATATTATATATATATATATATATAGATATCCACTATCTCATATAGTCTAGGTGGCCTAGGCAGGACCCGTGTGTAACACTCCCATTTACATTTACCCTATTTCACTAGCCTGCACAGGTAAACATGAGGCAAAGAGTTACTATAACATGACCCAACCTACCAGCTCTAGTTAAGGAAGTGGGGCCTACAAACCGAACTTATACTCACAACTCATATCATCCCTCAGGGCTACAAGGCACTCAAAGGCCAAGGGACTACCAGAGTTGACCAAAGCGGTTGTTTCAATTAACCTAGACTCCCAACTTCATGTACAAGCTCACATGAGTTCGGTTGTGATCCCCAAACTACATGAACCTTACTGCCTCCATGTGGTTGTTGCCCAAATTCTCTAGTTCAATGGGTGTGGTCCTGAGATCCAAGCCACAATTCCAGTCTAGCCTCTAGATCATTTTCGATAACATCCTCACACTTTCTAGAATCATAATTTACTTGATGGAAAACCTAAAAATTCAAACTTGAATCAGAAACATGACCTAGATGCCTAGAGCACACTAGACATTTCATCAAACACATGGAAAACATAGAGGCTATAGGTCATGAATGCATATCTGATTATAATAGACTAGTATTCATCTCAAAATCAACAAGAAGGATTTATACCCTCTACACATAGTTTTAAGAACACTTTCTCGGCCATGCTTTCATTAACCATTCAATAACTTATCAAAACATGTAAAGCGCCACAGATATAACACATCATATAACCAACATAGAAACCATGGGAACTCATCCATAATGTCAACAACATAATCACTACCAATTCTGAAAGATATCAATAAGTAAATGTCTCATATTAACATAGGAATATACCAACCATGTGAAGGACTTCCACCTACAAATTGACCATAGATTGGGTTGAACAAAATATATCTTTCAGCCAATCACCCCACTTCATATTCCAAGTCACAGACTTCCACTTACCACCAGAACATAGATTGAGCTTAACCAAATCTCTCTTTCAACAAATCACCTCCATGCCATATTCCAAGCATGAATGTGGGATCTCATGGAACAAAAAACCAAACCAAGGCTTCCAAAGGTTAATCCACCTCAACCCTCAAACAATGATTCCACCTCATGGTCAGACATCACTAAGACCAACCAGATCAGTCTCTACCCAAGTTGTTTAGGGCTCCAGGAACTAGTAACAAAACCCACAACCTACTAGGGCTCCATAACATTTGTCCAACGAGGCTTTAGGGACTAGTAACTCAAACCACCAAGAGCTCTAGAGCGTTTATCCCAACCTAGGCTCCACTACTAGTAGCTCAACCCAAGTTGTTTTAGGGCTTCCACAGTGTTTGTTCAAACCCACAACCTTAAGGAATTATGAGGAACAATTAGAAAAAAATCAAGTGGAAAAACATCCATAACACCATGGCTATCTAGGAAATGGCAAGGCAAGGCTAAAACCAGTATCGCTCAAGGAAAAATCCATGCCAATGACATCACATAACCAGATAATCACATGCATATACCTTGCATCCATAAATCATTTAGGAAATCACACATGTAACATATTACCTACAAAGAAATCTAGATGTAGGTGTTGATCCACCTGTTCCCTTGCGCTTTCCTGCTTTCCTTTTCCTTTTTTCTCCAAATCCTAGTGAATGCTAAGGTTCTCCAAGCATGCTCCAAGAATTTTCTAAGTGTGCAAAAGTGCGAAAGAATGAGAATATATAAGAGAGCTCAACCAAAAATTGTCAAAACATTAGCAATTGATCCTCATAAGCCTTTTTAGGCCTCTATTTTATTCATTTTTCTTTCATTTTTTCCTCACATGAAAATATGTGACCTTTCATCTGCTTTTTCTTATATTTTCCTTTATTTCACAAATAAAATTCCAATTAATGCCTCTTTTCCTTTGCCAATTTCCACAGCCATAAATTAATCCATAGTGACACCCATCACTAATTTTTTCCCAACATTCATCTTCGAATATGTGTCTGGTGACCTTGGTATTATATTTTATTTACACGAAAATCAACTAGGGGTTGTTACACTGTGAGGGACATGCCTCCCCTCCCTATGACTTATTTATTTAAGAACTCAGGACTACTATCTTATTAAGAGATAGCCATTCAACCTTTATACCTTCTCTAAGGTAACTAACTTGGGTACAATTTCTTTTATTTTAGTTTGGTGATCATATATATATATATATAATCTTACGAGTATATATGTATGCTTAAAATACTCTCATGATCCATATCATTTTTTTTTTTTTTTAATTAAGTATGATGTCCAAACTCAAACTAGTATGCACATTAGAGAAAACTTACTCTATTACTCCATAGTTAAAACAAAATTGTACCTATGCAAATACAATTTCAATATTATTTATAACCTTTTACCTTACTCACATGGACTCTTGGCTTACTAATAAAGCTTTACCTATCACAAGTTAGCATTGTACAATATATGGTTCATTGATGAAAACTATCTAAATTAAATCCTACATACATTTCCATGCACTCTTTTCTTCTTACCTATCACAAGTTAGCATTGTACAATATATGGTTCATTGATGAAAACTATCTAAATTAAATCCTACATAGATTTCCCTGCACTCTTTTCTTCTTGGGACAATTAACTAAATGATGCAGGAGCGTAGTATCAGAGCAGGAATAGCTCTTTTTGAAGGTTCAAGTGTTTTTGTTAAGTTAATTGCATGTGATGATTTTTGGGACTGATGAATCTTGATTTACAGGAATAGGGAAGAAATCTCAGCGGGAGGAAGGAGAAGTGAATGTGGCAAAACATAAAGATTCAACAGAGGTTGAATAAAGTTGCAGATGAGGGAAGCCTACAGGAGCAGTAGAGGATGCTCAAAAGGTTCCAGCAGAGGACCAATGATTACCAAAAGACCAGATCCGGAGGGAAGGATGGTGAGGTAAGTGGCGCAAAGGTTTGCTGTGGCAGAGGCTTCATGCAACTCTAGGGAGCAACATGGCAGGAGATGACGACTACTAAAAGTCATAAAGGAGAGAGCAGAGGTTCAGAAAGAGGCCACAGAAGAAAGAAGGAGAAATATGCCAAGGCAAATGGCATAAGACAGCAGTTGACTGAGGAAGAGTATGAGAAAGAGAAAGCTGAGATAGCAATTCATCTTGAGCTATTGATGGAGTTGTTGCAGGAAAATGTGAGAGACCAGAGACATGGTTTACTGATGAGGAAGAAAGTGAAGTGGCAGAGGCTACAACAGAAAAGAGATTTACAGATAAGCATGCAGTTACAAGAGGAGCTGAAGAAGCTTAAGCAGATGATGGATGAACACTTCAAACAGGAAGAACTCAAAGCAACAGAGTTGAAAGATGAGGTTTCCATTGATGAAACAGAGGAGGAGGAGATTATTGATGATTTTTTGATTTATTGGGTAGATCCAGATCAGCTGGATAATGTGAACTCTTGTGTTTGTATAGCTGACAATTATGATGTGATTACAGGTGTTGAGGAGGATGTGCCATCTTGTGAAATTGTTACAGCACAAGAGGAAGTTCTTGTGGATGTTGATGAAGCACAGATAAAGGAGGTAAGAGCTGATATTGTTGAATATGGTGTACAAACTGAAAGCTTATGTGTGAATGCAGGTGATGATGATATTCTTTAGTGATGTTACAGAGAAATTGCACTGTTAGAATATTTGTTGGAGAATCCAGGATATGACAGGGAAAATGCAGCAGATGGAAGAGTTCAATACAGTGAACAAGTACAGAAAATTGCCATGGAAGCAGATGACATGGGAGAAAGACTGGTTGAAAGTCTTGAGAATTCTTCAAAGGATTCTTTGAGAAGTTTGGATCAACATACTGATGTGCTGATAGTGGAGGATTCAGAACAATATGCTGAAATGCTGGCAAAGGAATACAAGGCATTGATGCATTATGATTTTTATTCTAACCAGTCTTTTGTGAATGCAGGTATTGTTGCAGAATATTTGACTCAGTTGAGTAGTCAAATGCAGGAAGAAGAAGTTTTCTGTTCTAGAAGACAAGAGGGTATGGATGATCGGGTGGCAGTCGGAACATAAACAAGAATAAGAGCAAGAAGTCAGTAGGTAACAGGACAGACTGAACAAGTCGTCTTAGCTCAGCAGGCAGCAAGAAATCAATAGTTTGAAGAATTATTGGACAAAGAAATTGAGCTCATTAGGAGAATCATGTTAAAATCATCTGAGCGGAAGACATCAACAAGGAAAGGAAGTAGCAGAAGCAACAACAAGATGAAAACAGAGACAGATTATGAAAGTGCAGCTAATGGAGCAAGACAACATAAAATATGGAGACCTGGAGAAAGGAAGCAAGTAACAACAGATGGAAACTTGCAGAACAAAGTATGGGATCCAGGCACATGATCAGGAGATCATGATCAATTTTAAGGTTGGGTGTATGATGCAGGAGCATCAAGCCCGTTTTCATTTGTAAATATGGAATAAAGATGGGGTGTGATAATTTTTAATATTTTGTTGTTTTAGGAAGTGAATTTATGTAAATATTCCTTTTCTAAATAAAAGGATATGGGAGAACTAGTTTAGGAGAAAAGCTGGGATAGAAATTCTATGTTTTCTCCAGTTAAAATTAGGATAAAATGGAGAAAAGCTTCAGGCTTTAAATCATTGTGTAAAAAAAAGAAAAAACCTGCTTTTTCTAGGAGATAAGATCTCATCTTTTCCTCTTATGTATGTATCCTTTAATTATAAATAAAGGGGCAGGAAGCTCTCATCTCATCAGAGAGAGTGAGAGAGAATGAGTGAGTATGAAGAACAAGAGGCCATGAATAGACCATGATTTCTCTTGTAAATAATTTATTCCTTAATTAATTATTTTAGTGATTTGTGTGCATATGTATTGTCTAGAACTTTCAGAGCTTTTAACATTTATCAGGGATAATATGCTGGATTTACTGTGTATTGCAATGCATGGTTATATGCATAGACAAAGTTTAAAGATTCTGGGTTTTGCAGGCTAGGCTTGCATCACTAAAATTTGATTAAACTAAATAAAATACTTATCTAATAACCTCCTTGGAATGTATCAAGGGCTATTACAATCATCCCAACTATAAGCTAATCTTCTCCACTAGCTACCCCCAAGCCCTACTCCATTTTGTTAGAGAAGAAACTTGAGGAACTTCTAAATTTAGAAATCTGATTTCTTCTAAACCATAAAGCAGTGCTTCATTTTCTCTCTTAGGTTCTTACTATCTTTCTCTCTGAATGGTTATAATTAGGAAATTGTTTTTTTTCTCTCCCATGGGATTTTCCTAGACACACCTAACTTCATGGCATTTATTTCTATCCATGATATTGTTTTCTAGTCTCTCTTGCTTATTCTCTCCAAAATAATACAAAAAGCAGTTTTTTTTTTTTTGTTTCTATGCCCTTCTTGGGCATAACTAATCCCAACTGATTTCCTAAAATTAGAAGTTAATTTTCACCTAAAAAGTATTAATACATTCTTAAAAATGTTAACAACAAACATAACTTTTCTTTTATCTATAACAAAAATGTGAATATTTTCATCAAAAGTATGAATATTTACATTCAATAGTATTCTCCTAGCATTTCGATTTCAAGTGATAATGAAATAAAAAAACGTTATGAGTCTTTCAACGATGGATGTTACATCTCCCCTCCCCTAAAAACGGACACCATCCTCTAGTGATTCCAACTTCCATTCTTCTTTGGAATAACATAGGGAAAGATTCTCTCATATCTTTTTCCAATTCTCAGGTGGCCACTTCAGGCTAGAGGTGTTGCCACTACACCTTGACATGAGAAATGGTCCTATTTTGAAGAATAGTTTCCATCTTATCTAAAATATGTACAAGTTCAACATAGAATTCTTCCTCCAATTCGACCTATACCACATTCTGATTAATTAGATGATCGGGATTAGATATATATTTCTTTAACAATGATACATGAAATACATTGTGAGTTGTTAAATGAGCTAGTAAAGCTAATTGATAGGTTACTGGCCTAACTCTGTCGAGTATCTCAAATGGTCCAGAATACTGAAGACCCAATTTAGAATAACTCCCTAATTTCAGTGAGCTTTTCCTTAGCTTCACTTTCAAGTAGACATGCTCCCCTAGTTGAAATTCTTTAGGAGTTATTTTCATATAGATGTAGCTTTTCTACCTGTCTTATGCCTCTTTTAATTTTTTCCTATTTTTTCTTACCATGTGTTCCATTTCTTGTAATAGGTATGGTACAAATACCAACACATCCTCTACCCTACTCCAACTTTAGGGTACTTGGCACTTTCTCCCATATGCCTCAAAGGGGCTCAATTTTTTAGTGATGCCTAATTACCAATTATAACAAGTGTAGGTAATCTTCCCACTTAACATTACATATATATATATTATATATATATAATATATATTATATATATATATAATAAAATATATATATATATAATATATATATATATTTATATATATGGTTTATTTTTTATTTATATACATTATATATAATTATTAAATAATTAAAATGGTTGAGTTTTGAAAACTAATTTTAGATCTATCTAATTTCTAGTAAGTATATTTGTCTAGTAATTTATTTTAATTATTAAAATTAAATATAGTATTATATAGTAATTTATTTTAATAACTTGAAATTAAATATAGTATTATATTGGGTATTGTAAATATTAATAATATATATATTTATTTAATTAAATAGATAAATTTAATATCTAACCCTTTTCTGGTTTATTTTTACCCAGTTTATTTGTTTCCGTAGATATAATAATAATTATAAAATAATAATATTATTTTAGGTTTGACTGGGGTCCTTAGTTGAAAAATAGCCGTTAGTCTTTCTAGCCGTTGGAGTCTCTGCTCAGTCTATTTAACACGCTGAACTGATCTGTATCTTCATCTTGTCCTGACGATGAACCACACTAGTTGGTTCGAAACGCGTCGACAAATAATAAATTATGTGATTTTGCCAAAAATTTCTAAACAAAGGTTGGTTCATGATATATATTCACAACATATCCTCTAAAATTTGACTAACTCTCTCAGTGTGGTCATTTGTCTATGGGTGATATGCAGTACTAAATTTTTGTTGTGTGTCCAAGCCGGTAAACAATGACTTCCCGAAGTTTGAAGTAAAATTTGGATCTCTATTTGATATAACCACCTTAGGTATACCATGCAACTTAAAAGTTTCCCTCATAAAAATTTCAACCATCTGTGCATCTTTATACATGGACTACATCGGGATAAAGTGGGAAACCATCATTAGCTTATCAACTACCACCATTGTAGAGTCATGTTGCTTATATTCCAAGGCAGTCCAATAATAAAAGTGAGGGAAATCACTTTCCACTTCCATTCTAGCATGGGTAAGGGATGTAGTAACCCAGCTAGGTGATGATGTTATTTTTTCACTTGTTGACATTTTGTACATTGAGCCAAAACAAATTATTTTGCTAAGGTTGTAACCATCTTCTAGTATCCTAGATTCCTTGCAAAGGGTTTCTTATGACATTCATTCATAATTAATTGTTTAAATTTCTCATGATCAGGTATATACAATAATTTTTGTAAACTAACAACCCATTATTGTTGATCCCATAATCAGTTTTTTTCTAGATTAATTATAGTTTACTGATTTTACCATATGTAATTATATTTATGATTTGTTAAGGTTGCTTCTACTACTTGTTCCAACTGATGTGTTTCACTTTGAGTGATATAAATCTCATGTATTTGTTTTAACTTTGACTTAGGGTATTTTCTACCTTATTCTCTTTCCGTTTCATATGTATAATGTCAAAGTTGCATTCACTCAAGAAAACCATCCACCTAACTTGCTTATTTTTCAAATCGGATTGGTTGGAAAACTATTTCAAACTCATGCGGTCTATAATTAGAGTAACTTTTCTTCTAATCAGATAATGCCTCCACATTTTGAGGGCATGAATTACTAATTCCAACTCTAAATGATAGACTATATGATTCTTCTCATGTTATTATTTCCATGACTTATAGGCCACACCATGCCCTTCTTGCATAAGTACACCCTGTAATCCTTTTAGGCATGCATATGTTTTCACGTCAAAGTATTTTTCCGGATATTCTATTTTAAGTAAGGGACCAAATTTAGGCAAGTGTTTCGGCTTCTCACTATTCTCTTCGCACTGCTTTGTCCATAAGAATTTTACTCTATTTTCTATAGTGAGGTTATAGGATGTGCCAATTTAGATAATCTCTCTATAAACCTACAATAATAACCAATCACCCCATAAAGGACCTTATATGATTCATGTCCTTTGGTACTATCCATTCAAGGATGGCCTTCACCTTCTTGGGATCAACGACTGGCTTCTTTTGAAATCATATGGCCCAAATATTGTGTCTTATCCTGAAAGAAGTCGTATTTACTGATCTTTTCATATAGTTGGTTTTCCATAAGGATTGTAAAATTAAATCTAGATGATTCATGTGTTCTTCCATGGTCTTAGAGTATACCAATATTTTGTTCATGGAAACTAATACAAATTTATCCAAAAAATTGTTGAATATATCATTCATTAAGCACATGAAAGTTGCTGGTGCATTCGAGAGACTGAAAGGTAACGTGGTAAAATCGTAATGTCCATACTTGGTTCTCAATGTCATTTTCAACATATCATCTTCTCTGATCCTTAGCTAATGATACCTGGATCTACGATCTATTTTGGAGAACACAGTTTCCCCATAAAATTGGTCAAAACGATCATCAATATGGGGTAAAGGGTATTTATTTTTTATTGTCAACTTATTCAATTGATGATAGTCTATATAAAACTTGAATGTTCCATCCTTGTTGTTAATGAAAAAGACCGGTGCACCCAATGGAGACACATTATGCCTAATATACCATTTTGACAACAATTCTTGCAACTGAATTTTTAATTCCATTAACACATCAAGATTCCATGGAATATATTTTTTTTAAATGTGAATAACTGCACCATAGAAGAAAATTCTATTTTTAGAAGGGTAAATGTCATCAAACATAATCATACAACCACGTTGGATTAGTCTACATAAAATATGGTGTTTATATTGAACTCATTGTATGAAAGCCATTCATTTCTTGCAATAGAGGTTTTTGGTTAACCTAATGTCATTATAAGATTTTGAATCATCGTATTTCACCCTTTAATCATAATTTTTCTTTTGGGAATATAATTATGTGGTTCTTCTTATATACCCTCTTGGTGTAATTGATGTCATAACCATATAATGGTCTTCCTTGTAGTTATGTGTTGATGATGTTGGATGCCGCCAACATTGTAAGGGGATCTCCCCAATGTGAAGTCTTATTGAGACCTCACATTATTTGGTGTAGGAGTCCCATCCAGTCATACAGTCCAATGATATTCAGGTGATGTTTCCTGATGGTAATATCAGATATATTAAAAATGTGATGTATGTACTTGGAATCAAGAAGAACTTGATCTATGTTTCAATGATGGCAGATCAGGACCTGCAAATGAAATTCTTCAGATCATATTGTGTCATAAAGGACAACAAGAAGGAACCAATTGCATCAAGAGTGCATGTGGGAGGCCTGTATAGGTTGAATTTCAAGAGCATGCCACACCAATCTCTGGCTTCAACATGAATGACATCCGAGAATATCTGCCATCAAAGATTCAGTCATCTTAACCTACAAGATCTCATGTTGCTACAAAGAAAAGGTATGGTTGATGGATTACCTTCTTTTCAGAATGTTCATTTAGATTGTGATGGATGTGCATTAGAGAAAATGCATAGAGAAGAGTTTCCTTTGAATGCTGATAGGAAGAAAAGAGATATTCTGGAGCTTGTGCATACAGATATATGCGGACCTATGCAGACTAGGTCGCTAGGTGGTGCATATTATTTTCTAGACTTTATTGATGATTGCACTGGATTCCCTTGGGCATGTTTTATTAGAAATAAGAGTCATAAATTTCATGTTTTTAAAGAATTCAAGAATATGGTGGATAAGCAGAGAGGGAAATCCATTAACATTCTCTGCTCTGATCAAGGGGGAGAATACAAGTTGGGAGATTTCATGAAATTTTGCAGGAATCATGGGATTATTCAATAGTACTTAGTACCTCACACTCCGCAGCAAAATGGAGTTGTTGAATGAAATAAAATAACCCTTCTTGAATTTGCACGAAGTATGCTTTAAGGTAAGGGTATATCTAATGGTTTTTGGGTTGAATCCATTAATACTGCAGTTTACTTGAAAAATAAGAGTCCAACTAAATGTCTCAATTTTAAAACTCCTTTTGAAGCAATTTATGGACACAAGCCTACAATGAATCATTTAAGGGTTTTTAGGTCAAAATCCTTTGCCGATATTCCCAAGGATGATTGGAAGAAGCTAGATCCCAAGGCCACTAAATGCATATTTGAAGGATACTGCACTAAGTTTAAAGATGATAAGTTGTTTAATCCTTTGACTCATAAAGTTTTTGCAAGTCGAGATGTGTTATTTCATGAGTAAACTGAGGAAGGAAATAAAGAGAACAACCTTGAAGAGTGGCACATTCCATTGTTGATGGAAGAAAGTAGTGAGGACATGGAGCATCAGCAGCAAAAAGAGGAAGAGGTAGGTAATGAAATCAGTAAGTCGAGCCCGCTAAGGTTTGAAGTAGACAGATTTGAGGTGAGTCCATTACCGAGAAGATCAGGTAGGCTGACTCAACTACCCGCCATATTGAAACACTATCCTTTAATGTCAAATATTTTAAATATTATAGAGTGCATAAATTATAAAGAAGCTAGTCAATCTCATGAGTGGAGGGCTGCAATGAATGAAGAATTTGAATCTATAATCAGAAATAATACTTGGGAACTAGTTGAATTGCCTGAAGGAAAAATACCCATAGTTTGCAAGTGGATTTATAAACCTAAATTTAATGTAGATGGGAGTATAGAAATGTTTAAAGCTATATAGGTAGAGAAGGGTTATTCATATAAAGATGGAACTGACTATGACAAAACCTTTTCTCTTGTAACCAAACTGAATACTATTAGAATGTTAATTGTTGTAGCTAGAAAACGTAAGTGGAAGCTACATGAGTTAGATGTTAAGTCTACATTTTTAAATGGTGAGTTAAAGGAAGAGGTTTATTTGATGCAGCTTGAAGTGTTTGTTAAACAAGGCAACGAGCATTTAGTTTGTAGATTAAAAAAGGCACTTTATGGTTTAAAATAGGCACCCAAGTCTTGGCACGAGAAGATTGATTCATATTTCTTATATCATGGTTTTCATAGGAGTAAGAATGATTTAAATATATATACCATATATTATGAACAAGGGCAGATAATTTTGATTTCCTTGTATGTGGATGACATGATTATAATAGGTAATGATGATGCATTAATCAAAGAAATCAAATTGCAGATGTCACAGGTTTTTGAGATGAAAGACCTCAAAATTTTACATTATTGTCTAGGTCTCGAAGTGTGGAGAGATTCTGGGCAAACTTTCCTTACTCAAGGTAAGTATGTTAGAGGGTTGCTCAGAAAGTTCATAATTAAATATTGTAAGACAACATCAGTACCTTTGCAGCAGAACCTGAAATTGTGTAGAGGCAATGGCTCTAAGGAGGTGGATGCTACTTTGTACAGGAAACTAGTTGGTAGTATGATATATTTGACTACAACTAGACTAGACTTAGCATAATCTATTAGTGTGTTCAGCCAGTTTATGTCTAAACCTCTTGAAACTCATTGGGTAGTGGCAAAACGTGTACTAAGGTATCTTCACGGTACTTGTGATTATGGTATTTTATACACTGATACATGTGATGTTACTTTAGCAAGCTTTTAAACTTTGATTGGGCAGGTAACCTAGATTATCAACGATCTATCACAGGTTATGCATTTAGTATTAGATATGGGGTCATAGCATGGAGCAGTAAAAAGTAGAGCACTATGTCTTTATCTTCATCTAAAGCCGAGTACAAAGTAGTATGCGTAGAAACATGTGAAGCTATTTGGTTGAGGAGGCTTCTACATGATGCAGGAGCATAGAAGAAATAAGCGACTTCCATAAATTGTGACAACAAGAGCTCAATTAAGCTGGCAAACAATCCTATGTTTCCTAAGAATACGAAACACATAGATTCTCAGTTTCACTTTGTGAGAGAAAAAGTCCAGTCAAAAGAATTTTTTATTGAATACTATAAAACATGTGACAATATGGCTGATATCTTTACAAATCCTCTTGGGAAAGTAAAGTTTGAATTGTTTAGGGGGATGCTAGGACTTTAGGATAATCCTTTCTCCATTAAGGGAGAGAGTTAGAAATAATTAATATTATATTGTATTAATGGAGAAATGGTTACATGGTTGTAATGTAACTCATTAAGTTAGGATTAGTTCCTAGGTTGTAGGATTTTGTTCTCACCTCCCTATTCTTTTGAGATGTATTTATTGCCTCATAATTGATTAATTGAATATGAGAGTATATCCTCTAGTTTTTGCAGTCTCCAAGTGTAGCTTGGTCACTTGTGAGCTGTTAGTTAATTCAATTCATGTTTTTCTTTCCAGTTTTCGAATAGTCTGATCACCATTGGAATGATTTAAATAAATGTCTTGGGTACCAACTAGCACAAGATAACACACACTACTTTGGGGAAGAAAGAATGTGAGATTTCTGAGACATCCAATGTAAGGTATACGAAATATAGTTCGATGGTTAGTGAGGGAAATGAGCCACCAGTTAGAAAAGTAATAGTACTATCCTAAAGGAGGAATTGGGAGTAAAGAGGAAGACTCGTTATGTACCTACATATCAATCCACATAATAAACAACAATTGTTAAATGATAACAACATTCATTCAATAATATTTGTAACTAATCAACGAATTAGTTCATTAACTTATGCTAGTAGAAAAGGGTGAAATTAGTGACTAAGTGACTAAAAAAGTTAGTCACCACAACTTTTTCAAGTGAAATACAACAAAAAATAGAAATATTAAGAGACCCAACTAGAAATGACTAACATAAATGACTAGTTTGGTCATGAGTTAAAATATACGACTAGGTAATAACTAATACCACTGAAAATGACCAACGTGAATGACTAATTTAGTCTAGGAACAAAAATATGACTGCCTAACAAGAACTACAATAATATGAATTAGTCATTTATGTTAGTCATTTTAATTATATCACTTCAACAATTTAAACTTACAAGTGATAGGGGATTCAAAGGATTTTATAGAGTGGATGAAAGCTTGTACTTCCAAATACACCTCTTTATTGGATCAGAGGATGATAAGAATTATGGAATTGATTAGAATATTTAGGGTTATATCATTTGATCACATTCACAGGGAATTAAATTCAAAGGTTAAAAAATTACCGAAAATGGGAGTGGGCCAACACGTCCTTTTGCAACACGACATGATCACCTAGCGTAGACCACACCTGCTTTTAACATGACTGTATTTTTACCTACGGAGTTTCAAATCGGTGACGTTAACACCACGAAATGCTTTAACAATACACCATGTCATCACCTATTCTATGCCCCATGGACATAAATTGCCACTAATTATTTTACATAATTTACTTCTATTTACATGAGTTATAAATTTTAATTAAAAATATTTGGTTCAATACCATAGTCTCCCTTCTTTAATCCATTGTATATGAAAATCCTTAATTACACCAAAGGTGTCCCTTTTTGAAATTGGTCAGGCTAAGCATCATCTAATACCCTTTTCATCTCCATTTGACATTTGTCCTGATGTGCACCCATGACATTTGTCTGATTCTCACGATTTCCATTGTTATTAACTGAATTCTGTTGTTGAGGACTATTAGGAGTCTTTCTCATGTTTGTTAGATAAATTCTTGGTATATTTAGTTAATTGGTTGTTCGATATACTTTCGTTGTTATAGTAGTAGTCACTAGTTTGACCATGGACCTGATCCAAATTACTCCAACAAATTATGGATTTAACATGGAAATAATAATGGAATAAGAGAAAAAATAATGTAAAACTATGGAAAACAACAATCATCCACAAGCATTATACAACTCTTTAAAAAATTTCTAACAAATTGAGAAAATAAAATAAAAATATAATAAAA
>APFE030919672.1:0-14474 GCA_000404065.3 Pinus taeda | reverse complement strand
TTTACCAAAAACTATATCAGTGTATTAATTTAGGGTATGGGATATGGTCCACGCATCATTGATTTCGACTGACCCTCATGTACTTTGCACAGGTTTAAACGACAGTACTTTCCCGGAGATCAAACGGTGGACAGAGAAGCACCAAGATCGGACGGATATCGGACAGGCTTAGTTGGGTGAAAGATACCTTCCGATGGATTGTCAGTGCTGATGTCAGGCCAGCATCAGCGCTTGAACAGCTGTCAGCTCCCAATTGCATCGGAGCTCGTTGCACGGAACCCGCCTTTTGCTGAAGGGTGGTGCGATATGAGACCAGCGGTTTTGATTTCCTGCGGTGGTTTTCTCCGTTAACCGCTGACCCGTGCGCGGGCAGTGAAATTATATATTTTAACAAAGAAATGCTCAAATAAATATGACACCTCAGAAACATTCATGAAATACTCAAATAAATATCAACGTTACGCATTTTTTCTTATCCTCTCTCTTAGTAATTTTTTCCACACTCTGAATCTGGATAAGCATTTCGTGATCGCTAGTTTAAGACGACCCGGCACATCTGCAACAATAAAAGGTAAAGGGGGCGTGACCCGGATGTCCAGGAGCGATTAGCGCGCCTTCTTATTCATGCTACGCCGCCCAACTAGGGGGGATCAACCTTCATAAGACTTTCGTGCGGTATACGCTACGCTAAGACCAAGTTTGGGATGGCTAGCCCCGCCTATATATAGAGTGCCATTCGTGGTATACAACATCAAATAAGATCAACTGCAATTCCTTCGTTGTATTGCTCTCATTTGTAATTGTGTTTAATTACTTGGTGGTGGACGTTGCAATGGGGGCAAGAACATTAGCAGTTTCGATTTATGTTACAGCAATACTAGCGTTGATATTTAACGTTTGTCTTCAAGGTAAGGTTACAGTAATCCCTTGACTGCATTGCAGCGTATTTTATGTACGTAAATGAGTTAAGATATATCATAAAGAAATAATTTTTTGCTTTTGTAAGTGCAGGAGCTACGGGTGCAACGTTTGTGATCCAGAACCAGTGTTCATACACGGTATGGGCGGCAGGAATTCCCGTAGGTGGCGGTCAAGCGTTGGGGCAGGGTCAATCATGGACTGTTAACGTGCCCGCAGGAACAAGCTCAGGTAGATTTTGGGGACGTACTGGATGCTCCTTCGATGCCTCTGGTAAAGGAAGCTGCAGCACTGGTGACTGCGGCGGCGTGCTCAGCTGTACGCTCTCGGGAAAGTCTCCTACAACGCTGGTTGAATATACTCTGAATGGGGGCAACAATCAAGATTTCTATGACCTCTCTGTAATTGATGGTTTCAATGTCCCTCTCTCCCTAACACCCTCCGACGGTAGCTGCAAAGCACTGACTTGCAAAATGGACCAGTGCCCAGATGCCTACCTATATCCCACTGATGACACTAAAACCCACGCTTGCCCTTCTGGTGCTAATTACAACATTATATTCTGCCCTTGATTAGAAGTTTATCATACTGAATTCTCTGGTCGTCACATAAAATACATCGCTGGTAAACCGATTTCTATGTAGTACCATAGCTATAATAAGAGTATTACAATCATGTTGATTGTATTTTCATATCTATAATAAGAATACCATTGCGTGCATGGTTGCAAGAAGTTCCATCCTGTAAAAGCCAAAGGTGTTTTACTTCTACTTTGCAAATGAGTAATGCTAATTTGGATAACTTAAGGGGTATAGGCATCTTGGATATCTTTTAAGGGATCTTAAATGATTTAATAAATAATTAAAGATGATTTTATAAATGTTAAAGTAAATAATTATATATAATTTTATAAATATTAAAGTAAGGAAATGACAATATAAATTATGCAAACATTTATTCGAAACCTAATTATACGAAGATTAATTCAAACCTGTTTTAACGCAAACATTTATTCAAAACTCAAACATGCGAAGAGCTTTCGAAAGTTTCCAATCAATCGTATTTGTCATTCAGATTTTCATGTACAAACCAGGAAGAGGGAAGTCTGTGACCACTACTTTCAAGACGAACCGGGAACACCTAGAAGATTACGAGTTGCGGAAATTGGGAAGTAATTTTAATGTGCCAAACGACGATCCCGTCTCTTCTACCCAGTGCACGAGACCTGTGTCGTATTGTATTCTTGGTCAATTATTAAATCAAAATTTAGGGGACGTGTGCTATATTGTATTTTTGGAGACCTGTGCCATATTTAATCATTAAACCCCGTCCCTTCTGTGCTGTATTGTATTCTTGGAGACCTTTGCCATATGGTAATCATTAAACGCCATATCTTCCGTGCTATATTGTATTCTTCGAGACCTGTGCCATATTGTATTCTTGGTCAATCATTAAACCAAAAATTTGGGGACCTGTGCTATATTGTATACTCGGTCAATCAATAAACTACATGTCTTCTAACCATTCTAGCAGAACTGTGCTATAGTGTATTCTTGGTCAACCAATAAACTACATGTCTTCTAACCATTCCAGGAGAACTGTGCCACAGTATATTGGGTGCTACATATTTCCCTGTTCACAGCTAGATTTAAACAAATGTATTATTTAGGGATGGGCATATACAGCCAGACAGTATTGATGAGCTTATTATATGTTAAATATTATTTACCATTATATTCTTAATCCATAATTATATGAAAATTTGGTGGAACCATGCTATATTGTATTTTTGGTGAATTATTAAATGAAAATTTAGATCTCATTCCATCTTGATAGTCATTAAGCGGATAAGCTCTTTTCCTATTGGAATTGGGCATTTTAATCATTTTGCTAATTAATCCTTTTGATTTGATGGTCTAAACTAAAAGATGCCAACATATTCTCCTTGTTGTCACTCGATCAATGACTGAAATTAAAAGCCATAACTTCCTTGCATATCTATATCAGGGGTTTAAATCCTACCTAAATTAACTTTTTACCAAATGAGATTAAAATTTTATTGTGCCTCTCATTTATCTCCAAGTATAAGGATTAACAAAAATAATATTAAAAAATAAAATAAAAAGAATATGACACAATATAAGATGGAACAACAATTTTCCTTCCATATGCTCAACATGCAGTTATCCCATCATTTAATCATGAAACACTTCACTGTTGGCATTCTCCCAGCTATATGGGATTAGAAAAAATGATAAGAAAAAATGAAATAAAAAAATTAATGTCAAAAAAGGGTTGCATTCTCAAACATATGAAACTAGGGTATGAGACTGTGTTATAATATTCTAATTGTGCACCTTTGTCATAAATGTGGTTGTGTAATGGCCCAGTGTTCATATTATCTTTGCCTCCCATGGTCTATTTAAAGAAATCAAAAGTTGATTTCAATTTCTCAAGATCAACATGTCACTGAGAGTGTCATAAATACATCATGGCCTACCACCTTTACCTCGCAAATTTTATTTTAGATTTATGGCCTCATTTTCTGCCTTCCTCATGTAACTCATAAGCCTCCAGGGATCATGGAATAAAACTGGTCATGTTGTAGGTATTCATCTTGCGAATTTGATTTAAGATTTATGGCCTCATTTTATTCCTTCCTTACTTGCTCAGGTAGCTCATAAGCCTTCACGAATCGTGGAAATAAAATTTGTTATATTGTAAGAATTTGCAAAAAGTCAAAAGTCTACACTATTGTAGTGATCACAGCAATTGAAAGGTTATTGATATGGAATTAATTCCATGTCTGTACGGTAGTTGATATCTATATGGAATCAAATTGAATGGTTATCCACCACAATCAGGAAGAGCGATTTTAATTATCCAACAACCACACCAACATCCTCTTTTACAGAGATGGCATCTACAGGATTTGACTAGCATCCTAGTTTCTAGAGATGGAATCTACAAGATTTGACCCAGTTATTTTATAGTAACCTACAACTTAGCATCCCCAATTTTATTATGTTAATCAACGCCATTGACGAGGCCTATATAGCTACAAATGACACTCATAGTTGCTCATCATAAACCCTAACCCTAAAATTCCCATGCCCTAAACCTAGATCTTGAGTGCAGTGTTAAAGCCTACTCCAAACATTCACAAAAGTGAATACATTTTTTTATTTTTTGATGAACCCTAACCCTAAAACTCCCTTGCACAGTTGCGGGCGATTCGACTGTAAGTGAAGGATCTGTGACTTTTCTTGTTGCGAATCTTACCCACATATAGTTTTGCTAGATGTCTAGCCCTAAACGCCGGATCCCCTCAAGTGTTACCTTAGGTGTTATTTGCCAAATTTCGATGGTGTAGCACAAGGTAGTGGCATGTTGTGTGATGTGTGTGACAAGGGCCCTCGGGCGCCTCTGGAACGCATTTGCACGCAGACGATGATGACAGCATCAGAACAAGAGGTAAATGGAACAACACCATTTAGTCGATTAGGTAGAACGACTGGTGATATTGGGATGGATGGAATTTGGGGTTGAGGAAGGGAGGATGTGATACCTGGCTTGGTAAGTTGTGAAATATTTCAAGGTGATTTGAATTAATAGTATCTCACATTTATTAATGTATTTGAAGATGGAATCCATGTCCCTTTATCCTTTCAGCTTAGAATTCCTTTAAGAGTTTGATTTGGATTTCACTAGATCTCTAGGTCTAATTTCACTGGGTCCAATTTCATTTCATATTTTTATAGTTTCAATTTAGAAGTGTCATAATTACAACTCCTAAGGGTTTCCTTTTGTTTTGAAAAGTAAAGCCTATAAATTAATTTCTTTATTTATTTGGTGACAAGACAACATTAAATGACTATAATACAACGAGTAAAGAAAACTTATTAAAATTTATAGTTTGTAATTTGAGCTGTTCATTATAATTACAAACCAATGTTATATAATCTTAAAGGTTTTTATAATTTTATTAAGATATTTATAAATAAAGTTTTTATTATGAAATTGAAATTTTTTTGAATATAGAAATTGATCTCAACGAATGAGTCACAAGATAAGTCAATCAAATTATACCAAATTATTATGTAGTTTTATATATATGGAATTATTTTTTACTATTAATATATTTTTTAATATAAAAATTAATTAAATTTTTTATTTATATGTAGTCTCTATTCACTTAACCTTCTTGCTTAATTTAGTACTTTGCTATTATACAAAATTAGCTCCCTCATATGCCCTTTGCCCTCATGATCTGGTAGATATATGCCTTTTGTCTATCCACTCTCTAATGGAAATCTGAGAGAATCCCCTACAACACCTATGGTAGTTACAACTGTAGTGTTTAATTCCCAATGCGCATCAAGGTGACTAATGTAAAGTCGAATATTTTTGAATAAATCTGTGTGCATAGTTTGCGTAACAAAAGATTCATTGTCTCCTGTCATCCATTGCAACTTGTTTTAAGGGGCATTTTGATGTTGTTTATTAAAATTATTTTAAGTTTTAGAGGGTTATTTTGTTGTATCAAGTAAAATAATTGAAATTGAAATTGTTGCATTGAAATGGCTATTTTTTGTCTCGTCTACTTTACTTATTGGAAATTTGAATTCAAATTTCATGATTAAATTATAGCGGATAATACAATTATTAAGCTCCACCACTTCTAGGCCAGAGCATAGTGGGCAAACTTGCAATCCTCCTAACCATGTTGCAAGATGTACACACCTTGCAAGGTTCAATCGAGGCTTGCTATAGGTTGGGAGTGCAAGAAGGGATGGGGAACCACAAGCAGTGAGGATTTCTTTGGACTTGTTTTCTGATCGGAAAGGGGAGGTCAGGATGGTACCCATGAAAGTGGCGGTGAACTAGAACAATCCATTAAATATGGTAGAAAAAACCATTAATAACAATGCTCACTTCCCTTGCTTAAGCCAACAATAGTATGCATTTATGACATTTTACAACAATTTTGATGTGCCTAGCACCATAGGTAATATTATTGGGGATTTCCTAAGGTTTTAATATTATTTTTTTTTAGAGTAGGGGTTTTTATACGTATTGCATCTTGAAATTACGGTTTTTATAAGTGTTCAACCATGTGCATGCATGTAGATATCAAGATTTGTATGTTAGAGTTATGGCATCATCAAGGGAGGTTTGAGTCTCTCCGGCACCCTCTTTACCTGCAATGGTCATTGACACAAATGCAATTTAGTTTTTAATACTTTATCTTTTAATTCACATAAGCTTTATTGGGTCCATGCTACGAAAACCACACAAATAATGTTTTCTTTCTCAGTAGTTTTTTATTTACAAAAATGTTCATTGTCATCACTTTGTCTTGCTCATTTTTATCTTTTATCATAATGGATTATTAAGGTCCACAACATATTCTAATTATGTTAATTAATTATATTTTTTTATTGTGACTATAATGTTATGTTTATTTTTTGAAATATATTAAATTATTATTTAATTAAGTTAATTAATTATATATTGAAATTTGTTATAGGGATAGTTCAATTGGTGATTGAAGTAATATGAAAATTGAGAAATAAGATTTTATGTTTTAAGCTTTTAATTTAAAGTATCCTTTAAAATTTAATGTTTTGGTATTAGTTTTAAGTTTTGAGGTTTTCATAATATAATTAAATACATAATAAATGTTAAATGTCTAGAAAATAATGTTATTAATGTATTAATTTTATCTATTCCTAAAAATTATTAAAATATTATTAGTATTTATATTATTAACATAATAATATTAAATTAATTAATAATATTTAAAAATATAATATAATATTAATATGATTTAACTAATAATATCAATATTATTAAACATATTAACATTGTCAATATGAGTAGAATTAACATTAGTTTTGATAAATAATATTAATAATATGTAGTGTGTAATAATTGTTAATAAAAATTTAGATCTAATATAAACCTAAGAGAATGGCCAAACAAGGTTAGAATGGCCAAACATGGTCACCAAGCACTCTATGGTTTAAGGTTGTCAAACATTGTAAAACTGGACAAACATATTCTATCATAGAAAAATATGATCAACATGCTGAAATATATCCAATCATGGCCAATAATGTTCAACCATAACAAGCCTAGATCAAGTATGGTTAATCATAATCATTAAATATTATTAATATTTATATAAATTATTATATAACATTAATATTAATCATTTAAAACATTAATATTGATATATATCATCATCAATTATTATTATTATTACAACATTCAAATTAATATTATTAATAATGATATTAATAATATCATATATAATTTTAGAGGAAAAATATTTTAATCATATAATTTTTAAACTGAATTAACAGTAATCTTTAACCTAATATCATATATATTAATAACATTTAAATTATAATTATAGATATTAATATATTTAATTAATAATATATATTATTAAACACATTAACATGGTTGATATAAGTAGATTTAATATTATATTAATATTAATACATAATAATAAATTAAATTATAATTTTAATATAATAATTATATCCTAATAGTTATATTAATAATATTAATTATGATAGTTTTAGTGATATTAACATTAACATCTTTACTATCATTATCACTCATTGTCGTCCATGCTCAACGAAGTACAAGCTTTGTTAGTTATAATCAACTATGGTTAACCTTTGTTAACCATGTTCATCCTTTTCAACACAGGAAACCTATTGCTTTACCCATCTCTAATGGTCAAACATGGTAAACCAAGGTCTGTATGGTTGAATGTGGTCAACCATTGTAAAAATGGAAAACCATATTCTATCATAGAAAATTACGATTGACCATGCCCAAATATATCAACCATGTCCAATCATGCTTAATCGAGGAAAGCCTTGGTCAACCATGGTCATTTATAGTCATCTTTGGCCAACCATAGTCACAACCATGGTCACGATCTTGTAGTCATCTTTGGTCGACCATAGTCATAACCATGATGATCCTTGTCAACCAAAGCAAACCTAGAACATTCCAAGATCTACCTTGGTTGAATACGGTTAACCATGGTTGGATATGGTGATTCATGGTCAGGTATGGTTAATCAATGTCCAAAATGATGAACCATGTTCAACCATACCTATGGCGCGCTCACAACGCAAAAGCCAGAGAAATGGGTTGACCACAAGGGGTTTGCATTCTTGAGATCTAAGGTAACGGAGTCGAGAGCTTTCTACTTGGGGTGGGGGTGGGGATCCTTCTCCCTGGTGATTTTAGCTTTGACTTATATGGACGCCATCATTCTGCCCACCAGTTGGTATAATATGGGAGACCCCAGAAGACAAACCTATGTATTACAGATTTCACCCAATTTATTGATTTTCAAATATCCTAATGAATATCTTTCACATTAATCACATCATTAATTTTTGTTAATCTTTCACATCATTAATTTTTTATTGAGAACTATGTAATGTAATTCATCATCTAAACATTCTTCTATTTTTGAACTTTGCAGAACTGTGTTTTATGCGCAGTATGAGTGCATGGGGTATGGAGCAAACTTCTCTGGTCGCGTTTCTTCGTCCAGTGAACTAACAGGTGATGAAGTCAAGACCTTCCTTTTGACTTAGCTTTCTTGATGGACATAACTCGATTAATTTGTAGATTCTTTATTTCTACTAGTAATTTTCGGAACATTCATGGATGATGTAAACTATTCAGTGTTTCAACTCTATGAATGTATATATGTATATAATTTTCTTCTTTCTCTATAATATTTTTACATGGTGAATGGAAATATGATCATACCACCAAAAGCTTCCATTCCTTTTGCCCAAAATCAAAGGATTTTCCTAAAATGTGAAGTTTTATGAAGAATTAATGAAGTTGCATGCCTTTCATAGATTTCAAATGAGAGAAAGAATAGGACACCACGTCCATTGTAACACATGTGAACTTGAACTTTTGAGATTTAAAAAATATTTGTTGTTCCATTTCAACTATCAATATAGAATTGCGTAGAGTCATAAACAAGATGCCGAAAACTTAGTTCTCCAAAAAGCTGCTTCTTTCATGTGCTTTCCATTATTTTTTCAATGAAAAAACCTCTGATGGTGAAAGGTAGCATAGTGTCTGTTTCTCGTGACAAAGTACTCAACATCAAATTGCACTGAAGCAATCCAATTAAACATTGCAATAGTTTATAAATGTTTATTACAGTGTTCGAATAACCTTTTACAGTTGTTTCAAATACTGACATAATAATTTTAAAAAATAATTTTGTGAAAAAAAATTCTAACTTTACACCACAAAAAATCAATAAATAAACTTTATTAATCATTTAAAACAAAAAAGGTAGAACATTGTTACGATGAAGGAGTGAATCATGGAGAAAAGGTACCATATAAATGTTTTGAATTATGAGATTAAAACCAAAATTTACTTATTTATTTGATTGATGTATTATGGAAATTTAATTGTTAATTAAAAATAATAATAAATGAGATATAAAAATATAATGGAATGTTGTTCACATCTATTTTGTTTTAATTATCTCTTTAAGTAAATATGTGTATTTTTAAACATGTAAATTTTAGGATTTTATTTTACAGCTAAATATGTGTATTTCTAAATATATAAATTTCAGGATTTTTATTTTATAAATAAAAAATTGTGGATGAATAAAATTTAATAAAAATATATTTTTGGTCATTTTTATTTTTAAAAATATCAAATTAAACTTTAATTTTAATTTTAATTACTAATCATTAATGATAACTAATATTGTTTATGTTATATTACATTGTAATTTGTCAAATGCTGCAATAAAACATTGAAAAATGAGGAGACTACACTAATGTTGTTCAACATAATCTCTTTTTACTATTTTTAATTAATATTAATAATCAGATATATTCAACCATATTAGTCAAATATAGACAAACATATTCAAATCAAATCAACCATTACTCAAACATAGTCAATAACCTCTTCCAATAGCCAATAAATATAGTCAATGTTGATATAAATGTGTTATTGTTAATGTCTTGATGATTTATCATGTTTTAATGGTTATAGTATATTATTATTAATGTATTCATATTAATCTTTGTATTGATGTCTTAATGGTTTACAATGTGAGTTGTCTTTAGTGCGAATTTTTGGAAGCTTTTCCTGTGGATTTTCCTAGTCTAATTTCTCTAAAATCATGCAAGAATCCATTGAAATTACAAGTTTGATGGGTAACCCCTACACAATAGAAGTGAACGAGGGGTTTTTGAGGGTGTTGAATAACACAAAAACTAGTTTAAATGACACAAATCAAGATTTTACCACAAAATTTTCCACCAAATTCTAGCACGAGAAACTCTAAAAAGTTGCACTAAAGACAACTCCTTTACAATGTCGTTTAAAAAATTAATTCCTATTAATCCCTTGCCATTTTTGATCCTTTTGGTTTTTAATATTTTTCCCTTGGGTTTATTAATTCCCAATGGTTAATAATATCAAATTATTGGTTTTATTCATTCTTTTAATATTAATAATTCATTGGGTTCATAATCCCTTGAGGTTTTAGTGTTAATCCCTTGGGTTTATTATTCCTTTGGGTTTATTATATCAATCCCTTGGGTTCATTATTCCCTTGGGCTTATATTATTAGTCCCTTTTGTTTAATAATATTGCTTAGGTTCATAATCCCTTGGGGTTTTAGTATTAATCCCTTGGGGTTATAATATCGATCGCTTGGGTTTATTATTCCCAAGTCAAACATGGTTTATTATAATGTCGACCATGGTCCAACATGAAATTGTGATAGGAATTCTCTCAATATGTAAATCAATGATGGTGGATCATGTTTATTTTAATGTTTATAATAGTTTTCTTAGGTTTTATATATGTTGGGTTTATAATATTAGCCCCTTGGATTTAATATTATTCCCTTCGGTTCATAATCTCTTGGGGTTTTAGTATTAATCCCTTCATTTTGTTATTCCTTTGGGTTTCTCATATTAATCCCTTGGATTAATTATTCCCTTAGGTTTATAATATCGATCATGGTAAACCATTGTCAATCATAGCCAACCATGCTTGAATGTCACATTGTGACAAGGATTGCCTCACCAAGAAAATAAATAATAGTCCCTTGGGTTTATTATTCATTTTGGTTTATTATATCAATCCCTTGGATTTATTATTCCCTTCGATTTATGTTATTAGTCCCTTTTGTTTAATATTATTCCCTTTGGTTCATAATCCCTTGGGGTTTTAGTATTAATCCCTTGGGTTTATAATATCAATCGCTTGGGTTTATTATTACTAAGTCAAACATGGTTTATTATGATGTCGACCATGGTCCAACATGGAATTGTGATAAGAATTGTCTCAATATGAAAATCAATGATGGTTCATCCTATTTATTTCAATGTTTATAATATTTGTCTTAGGGTTTATATACGTTGGGTTTATAATATTAGTGCCTTGGGTTTAATATTATTCCCTAGGGTCCATAATCCCTTGGGGATTTAGTATTAATCCCTTGGGTTTACTATTCCCTTAGGTTTATAATATCAATAATGGTCAACCATTGTCAATCGTAGCCAACCATGGTCAACCATGTTTGAATGTTGTATTGTGACAAGGATTGTCTCACGATCAAAATAAACCATGTTTATTTTTGTGTTTGTAGTATTTATATTTTGGTTTATCAATATTGGGTTTATAATATTAGTACCTTGGGCTTAATATTATTCCCTTAGGGTTTTAGTATTAATCCCTTGGGCTTAATATTATTCCCTTGTGTTCATAATTCCTAAGGGTTTTAGTCTTAATCCCTTGGGGTTTTAGTATTAATGTAAATAAGTTGGGTTTACGATTCCCTTAGGTTTATAATATGAAAATCAATGATGGTCGGACATGTTTATTTTAAAGTTTATAATATTTGTCTTGGGGTTTATATACATTGGGTTTATAATATCAGTCCCTTGGATTTAATATTATTCCCTTGGGTTCATAATCCCTTGGGGTCTTAGTATTAATCGCTTTCTTTTATTATTCCTTTAGGTTTATCATATTAATCACTTGGGTTTATTATTCCCTTAGGTTTATAATATCGATCATGGTAATCCATTGTCAATCATAGCCAACCATGGTCAACCATGCTTGAATGTCACATTGTAACAAGGACTATCTCACCATGAAAATATATAATAATCCCTTGGGTTTATTATTCCTTTGGGTTTATTATATCAATCCTTTGGGTTTTTTATTCCCTTGATTTTATATTATTAGTCCTTTTTGTTTAATAGTATTCCCTTTGGTTCATAATCCCTTGGGTTTATAATATCAATCGCTTGGGTTTATTATTCCTGAGTCAAACATGGTTTATTATGATGTCGACCATGGTCCGACATGGAATTGTGATAAGGATTGTCTTAATATGAAAATCAATGATGGTACATCATGTTTATTTCAATCTTTATAATATTTGTCTTAGGGTTTATATACATTGGGTTTATAATATTAGTCTCTTGGGTTTAATATTACTCCCTTGGGTTTATTATTCCCTTAGGTTTATAATATTGATCATGGTAAACCATTGACAATCATAGCCAACCATGGTCAACCATGCTTGAATGTCACATTGTCACAAGGATTTTCTAACCGTGAAAATAAATACCTTGGGTTTATTGTTCATTTGGGTTTTAATATCAATCCCCTGGGTTTATTATTCCAACAAGGTTTATAATATCAAACATGGTTAACTGTGCTTGAATGTCACACTGTGACAAGGATTGTCTCACCATGAAAATAAATCATGTTTATTTTAGACATTGTAATTTTTATATTTGGTTTTACGAATGTTGGGTTTATAATATTAGTCCCTTGGGTTTAATATTATTCCCTTGGGTTCATAATCCTTTGGGTTTTAGTATTAATTCCTTCAGTTTATTATTCATTTGGGTTTATAATATCAATCCCATGGGTTTATTATTCCCTTTGGTTTATAATATCAATCATTGTAAACCATTGTTAATCATAGCCAAACATGGTCAACCATGGTTGAATGTCGCATTGTGACAAGAATTGTCTCACCATCAAAATAAATCATCATGTTTATTTTAAAGTTTATAATATTTGTCTTGGGGTTTATATACATTGGGTTTATAATATTAGTCCCATGCTTGAATGTCACATTTTGACAAAGATTGTCTCACCATGAAAATAAAACATGTTTATTTTAGTGTTTGTAATATTTACATTTGGGTTTACGAATATTGGGTTTATAATATTAGTCCCTTGGGCTTAATATTGTTCCCTTGGGTTCATATTCCCTTTGGGTTTTAGTATTACTCCCTTCGGTTTATTATTCATTTGGGTTTATAATATCAAAATTTGGGTTTTTTTATTCCCTTAGGTTTATAATATAAATCATAGCCAAAGATGGTGAACCATGTTTGAATGTCACATTGTGACAAAGATTGTCTCACCATCAAAATAAACTATGTTTATTTTAGTGTTTGTAGTATTGATATTTGTCTTTACTCGATGTGAAATTTATAATATTAGTCCCATGGTTTAGTATTATTCCCTTAGCTTCATAATCCCTTGGGTTTCAGTATTTATCCCTTGGGTTTATTATTCATTTGGGTTTATAATATCAACCCCTTGGGTCTATTATTCCCATTGGTGGATAATATAAATCATGGTAAACCATTGTCAATCATAGCCAAACTTTGTCAACCATGGTTGAATGTCGCATTGTGACAAGAATTGTCTCACCATCAAAATAAACCATGTTTATTTTAGTATTTGTAGTATTTATATTTGGGTTTACCAATGTTGGTTTTATAATATTAGTCCCTTGGTTGAATGTCACATTTTGACAAAGATTGACTCACCATGAAAATAAACCATGTTTATTTTAGGGTTTGTAGTGTTTATATTTGGGTTTATAATATTAGTCCCATGGGTTTAATATTATTCCCTTGGGTTCATAATCCCTTGGAGTTTTCGTATTAATACCTTGGTTTTATTATTCCTTGGGGTTTATAATATCAATGCCTTGGGTTTATTATTACCTTCGGTTTATAATATTGATCATGGTCAACCATTGTCAATCATAGGCAACCATGGCCAAGCATGGTTGAATGTCAAATTGTGACAAGGATTCTCTCACCATGAAAATAAACCATGTTTATTTTTGGTTTTCTAATATTTATATTAGGGTTTACCAATGTTAGGTGTATAATATTAGTCCCTTGGGTTTAACATTATTTTCTTCGATTCATAATCCCTTGGGGTTTTAGTATTAATCCTTTGGGTTTATTATTAACTTGGGTTTATAATATCAATCATGGCCATGTTTCTATTTCTCTTGTGTTTGTAATATTAATTCCTTGTGCTTCTTGATCCCTTAGGTTTTTAATATTTATCCGTTGGGTTCACTAATTCCTTAGGTTTATAGTATTAAACCCTTAGGTAATAATAAACAAAAGAGACTAATATTATAAACCCAATCTATACAAACCTTAAGATAACTATTAAAAATAATACTA
>APFE030919670.1:0-18776 GCA_000404065.3 Pinus taeda | reverse complement strand
GATTGCTTGATATGATCGAAAGTCATATATTGTATTTTTGTTATGAGTCAAACACTTATTATTTAGATTACAACAAAGAGGGTTGTAGAAAAGACAAACAATGTTCCATTTCTATACTATTTGCAATATCTATATATATAATCTATTATTATATGATATATATATACTATATATTAGATAGATAGATAGTGTTTGCAGCCATGTTTTTTAAATGCATAATGAAAACTGGTTGTAACATTGCATTCTATTAGTTGCAAGTGAGGATCCTGATGATGAGAACTAGTCTCTGGAATGCATTCAAAATATGTGAGAACCCTCAGATAGATTGTAGTTGTATTGCAGATGAACACAAGGTGAGAAAATTTCCATATTGTGACAATAGAACATAAATTGAGGGCACTATACATTTCATCCTCTCCCCATAAAGATCTATTTGGGAATATGCTAGTTATAACTCACGAGAGCATTTACTAGCTATATTATCAAAAGACGGGACAAGAAATAATAAACGTAAGCCTTTGACACTACCGAATGTAATAATAGGTTCCAAGCATGTGCAACATTGCGTTTAGGTTCTCCAATATAAGCCTAATTAAGAGAGAAATAGAGTGTTATTTCCCCCTTGATTTTTTTCATAAAACTCTTCTTTAAGTATTATTATATATCATGATAATATCATTTTTCCATATACAACTTCCATGGGGAAACCCTCCAACAGTTTCTTCACACTCTGTGAATGGTGCTTTGTTGTTGGTAGACATGTGCCAACCCTCAAGGGATCAAAGTGGATTATACCTTGTGATATTTTTGGTCATTATGGCTTTGGCATGGCCTGCCAAATCACTTGAACTAACCATTGGGGCTACAAAACAATGTTATCTATCTATCTACATACCTATCTACCCATCTAGATATGTATACACATATTTGTTTTTTTTAAACCTCATGAATATTTTTTTTCCTAGGAGAACACCTTGTGGAAAACCCTTCAAGTACTTTTCCATGATCCATGGATGGTGAATTCGGTAAAGTAGTGGCCCTAATTAGGGTACTTAAATGCTAGGGGATCAAAAGAGTTGAAGCTGTAACCTCCCTAAGTTTGGGTGAGAGGTCTCACATTTGGCTCATGACATATTTTCATACATTTCTTACATATCAGTGAGCTAATTAAAAAAATAAAAATTTGTTTCTTGAATTAAAAGGACATGTATTAGACCTTTCAAAAGCAGGCTCTGAAAGATGTTGATTATCACAGAACTTGTGAGCTACATCAACAATAGAAAACAAACTTTTCATGGCTATAAAATATAAGAATACATCATTGTAGAAGTCAATATCTGTCTGTAGAGAATTTTATAGCTAATTTTCATGAATGAAATCATTTGTATGCCCATGCCAAGAAACTCAAATGGTTCAAACACCCTTCTCCAACCTCAATGCCTTTTCGAAAGGCCATCAACTACCTTGTTTCATGTCCTTGTATATGTGAGACAAATAAGTGTGTAGGATGATTGTGATTTAATGTTGTATATCATCATGGAGTGGCTATAAAGTGAAATTTTTGGGTGTTGATCCCTTTTTGCATGAAAGGGATCCCCCATTTGCATTACCATTTTGCTTGAAAGGGATGCCCCATTTTTATCTTTACAACATTTTGAATCCTAGGGGAAACAGAGAAGGAACTTCTATTTTCACACATTGTTTGTTGGAGATGTTGTTTCATGGAATGAAATAAGAGTGGGATGCATGCTGAATGGTCATGGCAAGGAGGACCTGAAACTATTTGGTCAGATGAAGGTTGTGTGTATAAATTTAGGACGCTGCAGAGTGTGAATAAGTGTTCCATTTGGGGAATTCGGTGGTATGCAGTTTCTTCATTTTCAATCCTCCTTACACTTGTTTTTAGTCAATCTCTTCACTCCTAGAAGATTTTTGTCATGTTGTCCTTAAAAGTAGTTTATGTTGAGGCTTTTGGGAATAGTTATGATTTAGAAAAAATTTCCATAATCTGACTTTTTGACATGTATTATTGAAGTATATTATGGCATGTTGCCTTCTAGGTTTCAGGTTTGAGATAATTCTGAAGTTGGGTTCCAGAAATATTCCCAAACTTGAAGTAGGTGGTTATTTTGTAGGCTCTCTCTACTATTGGCTGATTATTAGCTCCATACTGCTATGTTGGAATGTGCATTGTGATGCATGTGTACAATCTTATTTTTATAAGTAGGACTTACCACACTTAATTTCATGGTTCATAGTATTAGTATTTAGATTATTGAAGATATTTCTTAAAGTCATACGCATCTGAATCATTGTTGACATTCCTTTAAGGTTTTTTAACTAAATAATTAACTACAAACGAATGGAAATCTAATAGGAATTTAGCTTCTTTGTCTTGTGGGTGGGCGCCCGCAGAAAGGAAGGGCGGGGGGGGGGTTATGCTAATAGTTGGGACCAGATTCTTTTGTTGCTTATATCTTGCCATAACTTGTCTACAATGTATTGTTTTCATATACATCAAAGAGGATATATTTTGTTTTACATTTCATTTACTTTCCATCATCTCTATTTTATTGTTCATGTTTGTAGCATCTACAATGTATTGTTTTCATATACATCAAAGAGGATATATTTTATTTTACATATCATTTACATTCCATCATCTATGTTTTATTGTTCTTGTTTGTAGCATCTATATATCATTGTTCAACTGATAAATTATGAACTTTCTTAGGTCTTTACTTGGGGTTTTGTAAATTTCCACACCAACAATTTTGTTTGCATCTTGCATGCAATAATAGATTTTTCACACATACCATGTATCTGGATGATAATCCAGAAATGAAACAATGGGCCATGCCTATGACAACAAGACCAAAACATAATTTAAAAGGGTATCCTATTGAAGCTGAAGGTATGTTTTACTGGGAAAAAATAACATCAACCTTGGTAATGGTAAAATTAATAAATTGCCTTTCCTCTGTGATAGATAACAAGTTATCCAGGATTTTGATCAGAGTGTCAAAGGAACCATAGCCACTGGGTGATCATATGCATAGTCTATATTTATGAATATAGGTATGTTTAGTGAAGCTTCTGCTATGCATTAGATGTTTCAGCTGGAATTGGAAATTTTTCTGTTGAAAAGCATAGTAATTGAAAGCACGATTCCTTCAAATTACAATATATGAAGGTGTCTAACCATATGGAGCTTGTGTAATCAGGGGGATACTGGATCAAATTGTACTCAAATTTCTTTGAAGGGTTGCTTAACTGGGGAAGAGCTGGATGAATTAAGGGAAATATATACTGCTAGTTCAAATTTAGTAGGATATCAAGCAAAACATGTAACAAGGATGGTGTACCAATAGAGACTAGTATGAAGTAAGCAAGCACTCATGCTTAAATTATAATTGAGTTTGCTAGAGATTTTGTAGCTTCCTGTTACATCATCATCAATTATTATTGTTCTATATTTTAATGTAAATGTAAGTCTTTGGTATTTTTTCCCACTGATTTGTGGAGAACAAGAGATTGCTTCAGAGACACTAAAATTTCTACCACCAAAATGCAGATGTGTCAAGGAGGCACTTGAATTCCTTGTGCATCCCTACATACAGAGGAGATATCGAAACTTCAAAAGGGTTTAGTCCTTTCACAAGGAGACCAAAGAACGTACTACACTAGTAGAGTCTGCATTTCTTTCTCCTACTATTTCATTTGTTTTGAACAATTTCATATTGTACATGTTTTCTTACTGAATTTTTCTATCTCATTTTTTTTGGAGAAAGACAACCAAGAGATGGAGCAACCAAATAAAATTTCACTTGTGGAATACTAGATGCCAAGAAAGAAATTTTTGCTTCTATCTTGTCCAATATTGATCTCAAAAGATTCTCAATGGAAGAAACTTTCTAAGATGGGGAATACATAAGTTTTAGATATGGCACCAAGAGATGAATTACAAGGAGAAATTCTATTATTGAAAAACAACCTACTTGAAAATGCAAGGACAAATCACTCTCATTCTAGTTGGACCCTTCACATCCATTCTTTTCTAGATCAATGAATATCTTGATTTAATATCTCTTTTCATGTATGTTTTCATAATAATATTTCCATGAATATCTTTGCAGAGGATATTGTTGGACACCTAATCCTAAAGGGTTAGCGTGGAAGCCGAATGGACAAGCAGTCCAAGGGACCTTGGGATGTGAATCCCAACGGTCACCATATTGTACTATAAATGTACGTCTTTTGTGAATAAAAATTGTACTGCATGATTTATCTTTCCTGATTGTTTTCTCTCACCATGTGTGTTTAACTCCTGTCAGGATAATTTTTTGACCTTTGGGCACTGCGGAGTCAGCTGTGCGGCTTTATCATAACTGCATAATGAAGTGCTGTGCAACTGTTACTTTATGTGTCTTCTTGGCCCAGCCACCTGTGCTTGCTGTTGCTGTTGCTGCGGTCGAGTACCTGTGTTGAGTTTGCTCAGCGTCTTCATACTTGCTTTTATCGCTTTTTGCCTACTTGTATATGTAATATAAACCTTTTGCCGCAGAAAAAGATTTGACTCCTCAACTTTGGTTCAAAAGTAACTCCATTAAATCTTGCCATGTGTCTGGAGGAGGAAGCTGATGTTTCAAAATTGACCCTAAGGTCTCATCAGCCTCAGTATACTTGTAGAAATGGGGGGGCTCATCAAACATATGTGATACTTCATTTCTGATAAAAAACAAATTATTTAATTTCTCAAAAAGAATTTGCCCTGTCACTGGGCCTGCTGAAGATGTTCCTGGTGTCTCAACAATCTGAATTGCTGCAAAAGCGCTTACCCTCTTGATATATTTTTCATGAGAGAGTAGCTTCCCTGATTCGAGCAAGCTAGGGAGCCCTTTGTCCTGCAGAGCCAAGAACCTATTTTGAAACTTGTTTATATCAGCTTGCATATCCTGGATTCTTCTGTCCAGGGTCTGGATCAAATTCTTCATTGTTAGGACTCTTTTAATCAGAGAAATGGTTTCAGTCCTATTTCCAATTCCCATTTTTACCAGCTGGGAACTTGTCCTATAGTTGAGCACTTCAATCATCCTGGGGGCAAAATCAGGCATGTTGCCTAGAGAGGTCCTTGCTCTGTGCAGCTCTTTTCTTGCCCTGCCAATGAGTCCCACTTGCTCGTATATGGCCTCAATGTACTCCCATTGGTTAGTTATGGATTGTCTAATGGTAGTCCAAATTACTTGTTTGAGCCCTGCTGTGACCTTCTCAAAATTGAGCTCCTTTTCTAGCTCTGCAATTCTTTTCTTCAGAGCTTTTACTTCTCTCTCCCTCTTAGCCACATTTTGCTTAGACTTGTGATATTTTTCATTTACCTTTGCTAAGCTGTCCTTGGCTTGGTTGAGCTCTGACATTTGAGACTCTAGCACCTGTATTTCTTGCCTTAGCTTTTGCATGTCCAGGCTCTCAGCCTGTTCGGTTGTTGGTGCTGTAGTGGCTGGAATGTTCTCTGGTGCCTGTTGCTTCGGAGGGATGGTATGTTGAGGGGTCTCCTCAAGGTCTATGGATTCTGTGGGCGGCTTGGAAGATTGCCCTGCTTCCCTCCTTTGTAGCGCTGCTTCTAGTGTAGTCTCTGTGTCTTGCAGCTTTTCTTGTGTCTCTATCAGCTCTTTATATAGAGTCATTAGTAATGCTGTTGCATCTTTTTCTTGCCTCTGCCGGGCAACTTCATCTGTTTGTGGGTGAATAGTTGGGGGGATCTTCATCTTCTTTTTTATTGCAGCTATATCTGCATCCCTCATTTTAAGGACTTCTCGTATTGCCTTAACGTCATTGGGGTCATGCCCAAACTCTATGATTATTTCCTCCAATGCCTTGATTCTGTTGTCTTTAGCTTGGGAGGATGCCCTTTCCAACTCAAGCTGTGCTGCTGTATTATTCAAGCTATTTTGCAGCCTGTAGTTAATCAAGGTCTTATCTGCCAGAGTGGCATAGACCATCTCACCCGTCTGCTTGTGGAGTTCAATTTGGTCTATGGGGTGGATGTATTTTGAAAGGACTTCTAAATTAGTCCTTATATAATCTGCAGCTGTTTGAGGTTGCTGCACTGTGGGGGCAAAATGGCTCATAGTCATTTTGCCTTCTTGCACATCAAAGGCAGCCATTAGCCTTTGTTGATTTGCAGGAGCCATATTTAATAAATGATTCTAGAGCCGAATCTTTATTGGCTCACTCCTCCTTTTGGCTTCTTCAAATTGCTCCTTTATGGCTGCAGCTGTATTCTGCTGTTGTCCTGAGGAGCTGACCTCCCCTAGTGCTGCTTTATCCTGCTCCTGGTGCAAGGAGCTGGCAGAAGTCTCTAGGCTATGCATTTCCTCCTCTGAGGAAGGGTTAAGCCTTTGCCGCTTGTCTGATGATTCTGTGAGGGGGGTTTCCCTCTCTCTCTTTCTACTGATATCCTCCCTTTGAGGGGTTTGGAGGATGGAGGAATCTATCCTAGAATCCTGTCTAGGAGGCGCCATATTGGTTGTCTTTTCTTGAGTGGCTGCCTGGCCTTTTGCTTTCTGCTTCTCTTGATCCTGTTGATCAGTTTGTTGCTTTTCTTGCTGGGGTTGCTGTTGATGGCCCTGTTGGCCCTGTTGGCCCTCTGCTTCTTCCATTACTTTGTCCTTCCCCTTGCCCTGTCCCTGTCCTGAAGTCTGTGGTGCCTCTTGTTGTGTTGTAGAGGATGAAGCAGGTGCTGTTGTCTGAGGACTTGGTAGAGCTGACACCTGAGAAGGACATTCCAAGTCAGCCATTTTCAATAAATGCCTTCTGGCCCTCTCAACTAGCTCTTCTTGAGATACAGGCTCTATTAAGGTATTTTTCCTCCACTTTGGTTGGTTGGCATGTCTCAGGATGTGGAACATGCTCTCGTGCTCATAGCTAGAGAGTTTGTATTTCTATCTTCTCAAGGATATAAAGTCGTTGGGGTCATAGGGCTTCCAAGGGAAGCTTTGTTTTAGGCCAAGGCCTTCCAACATCCTATCTGCTTCTTTCCATCCTTCTCTTTTGTTTAGAATGAAATGGCCAAGCTGGTTTCTAATTTTGAGTTGTGCCTTCTTACCTCTCCCTGCAAAGTGGATGTGATCGGCATTGTCGAATTGTCTGAAATATTCCAAGGCAAAGAGCCTCATAGGCACAAATCTGGGCAGCTTGTATGGGCGCAGCTCACACCCATATATCCTAATCACCGTGTGATGTTGGTAGAAATACCATTCTCCTATGCTGTAGGCAGTGGACAGTTGCAGAATCCTCTGCATTTCATCAGATAGTCTTGGAGGAGGTTCTGTCAAGAGCAGAGATAGGGCTGGATGAATGAACAAATCTTTGAACTCAGCATATGTATAGGTTGAATATGCACGGACATGAAAGACTGAGCTCCAGTATACCATTGATCTTGGGTTTCCTGCTGCATCAGTTCTCTTGATTTCAAAGGAGATCTTCTCATATTGGTAAAAGAGAATGAGGTGATATATGTATGAGGTGTATCTGAACACCCTCTCTTTGGATAAATGCAAAAATTGCTCATGTATTTTGTCAGAGATATATGTGGCATAGTCATAGCAGATGGGGGCCTTACCAGGGGTGAACATTGTCATCATGACCAGCACAGTTTCCTCTATGAACTCCATTGATTTATACCCCAGCACTGAGCTTATCATGTATGCTAAGTCTAGGCCCAGCTGATTTAGATAGCCATCAAAGATGGGAGGATGTAGCACTGTATTAGACTTCTTAATAAATAGTTGATTCAGTTTGAGGATCTCTGCCTCTGTGAGTATCTTGGCCCCTTGATTTATTAGGTCCAGCAGGGATAAAGGAACCAGTTTCTTCTGGGCTTTGAATTGGACCATGTCCCTGATGGCCTGAGGAGTGGTGTAGAATACAACTTCACCTTGAGGGTTCATTACAGCCCTCTGTATTGGATCAGAGCAGACAGCACATAAATGGATGAGGTCAGGGAACTGGTTGACTTGGGGCATCTTGAAGATTGGGAGGGAGGATTCCCAAATGCCCAGGATATCTGTTCCATCTTTGTATTTGGCCCTGATTTCATTCAGCAGGTGAATGTGGAATGTGCACTTGGACGGGGCATCTTCTGAGATTTGGTAATCAAGGTCTGCAAACTCTTGCCAGTCCAGCTCTCTCTGAGGAGCATTCAAAGGAGTTACATTAAGGGCTACTGATCCTGCAGGGGTATCCATGTCTGCTTCAGGTATTTCTTAAATGCTGAGTGTGTTTAACTGACAGGAGGAATTGAGAGGGACGGGAAACAGCGGGGTTGCTATACAGTAGAATAGAACAGTGGCGAGCTTTCTGAGAAAGCTTTTGTGCAGTTCAACAGACCTCTTTTGACAATTTGGGAGCAATCTAGTGAGTTCACGATTGCGCGAACAGGGCAGGGTTTTGACAGTAATTGAACTAAAAGAACGGTTCCGCCACAGTAATTCAACCTTAAACTGTTCAATAGAGGTAGGATATAATTGGTTTCTCGGTCAAATTTCAACTTTATGCCTGGTTAAAGTGGATTTTACAGGAAATTGTCAAAAAACCAGCTTGAGAGAAGATGAAGTGCCAAATACCTGTTTTAACCAGTGGCTTGGGATGAAGTAGCAGCTGGGTTAGCGCTCTGAACTCTTGCAAATGCTCATAGGCTGGCTGGTAGAATGGTCGTCGTGGAATGCATGCAGAGAGCGCGGAGCTGCTTTTCTCAGAAAAATAACAAAAATTGCGAAAAAATCGTAAAATATGGCTTTTTACCTTATTGGCACGTTTTTTTTGGGTGACGTCAGCATGTGGGACCGGGTTGGATGACGTCAGCAGGATGTCATCGGGTGACGTGGCAGCCTAGGACCGGTCCACGGGGACGATGAGTTTGCGGCCAGGTGGGCGAATGAGGGACGAGGTGGGTGGACGCGGCAATGACGTGTGCGGCAGCAGGACGGGGACGTGGAAGAGACAGGTGTCACCATATCGGGCCCCCTCCTGCACGGTAAGGAATCTGTCAGAGGGGGCTCTGATGGATTTCGGTTGAGACGCGTGTCCCCGCATGACGCAAGCGTCTGACAGATATCGGAAGGTATCTGTCGGACGTCGGGGGCCTTCCGAAACTGCTAGGAGCCGTTAATCTGCGGGCGGGTGATCGGACGGTTGTCGGATGACAGACCTGCACGGGTGATAAGTTCTGTCTTTATTAACTGTCAGACGTCGGGCTCCTCCGAAATCATTGCAAACCGTAGATCTGGGAAAACCATAATCGGACGGTCATCGGGAGGATTACTTGCACGGGCAATAGCAATAAGTGGGCAGGTATTAAAAATTGTATTTCTTGGTGAGCGCGACCGGCGGGACCTTCCATTTGATAATTGATTTCCAAAGGTTTTCTCATAGTTTTGTTTACAAAAATTAAAATTGGTCGGCCACCATTAGGAAAAGCGAAACTATAGGAAAAAGGGGTTCCGATGGGATTATATAAAAAAGGAAAAACTGGCTCCCGACCTTAGGATAAGGCGGGATGGGTGTATTTTCATAATGTTCCCACCCTTTGTTGGTTTAGGGGATTAAAAGGTTTTCTTCAAGGGTTCTTTTAAGCGAAAATGGAGCTTTGGGTAGGGAAATGGGTTGAGATGGAGCCAAAGGTTGAGCATGGGTTCTTGACCTTAACCAGGTGTTAATTCAATTCCCAGGGAGTAAAGATTATGGCTATAGTGCCAAGGGGGAATATTTATACAATGTGGGGTTTATACACCATGTTGTTATAATAATAGGGATAATGGAGTATAGGGAGCTAAGTAGTAGAGTTAATGTTAATATGGAGGGAACATATGGATAAGGGCCAGTACAACCAAGTTTTCTTGAAAATAACTTGGAGTCAAGAGTAGATCAAAATGAAAAGACCTTTGCACACGAAATGTGGCTTTTTTAAGGCCATAAGCATCATCATAAAAGTTTAGGCTTTCTCTTATGTACACAATTTATGAAGGGGTGTTAGTAATGAGTAATATACAAAAGGAAAAGGAAGTTAATCATGCTCCATTACATTGCTTTTTTGTGCATTGCTAGCCACTATGGTCTTTGAAAGAAACATCACTTCTGCAACCCCATCTACCTACCCCACTAGTTCACCTAACATTTTTTATTCCTTCTTGGAGGGTGCACTTGGACTTGCAAACCCTTTGTATGCCCTTTTCTTTTATATTGGATTTTTGCTTTCATTTCCTATCTAATACTACCCTTATTCCTTCGAAGGTCCCAGATTAAAAAGTTGGGCACCTTAGTTTCTCTACCTGGCTACTGATCTGCCAAGATTAAACAGTTTGGACAGATTTCTTTCTCTATTCTACAACATAAATTGAAAACATGGCATGATCCAGATTAGACTGTTGGGTCATCCATAAACTTTTGTGAATATGCAGGCCTATATACACCTTCTCTTTTCTTGTAAATATGGAACCTTTGTGGCAGCAAAGAATGGATCATATTTGGCTCTTATATTTGCCAATCATGAAATATGAAACCTATTGGTATAGGTATCCAACAGTGGCTCCACATGGGGATGGTCTTTCCCCTTGAAAGACCAAGAACAGCGGGTCAGTACGCCTAGGCCCTTTAGCTACTGCTTTGAAACTTTGGAGTTCTGTCACCATAGATTTCCTCAAAATGTAGACTGATGTATTGAAATACAGGATGCATTTCAATTCTTCTTATTATCTGCAACTGTCTTTTGAAATGACCTCATTCTTTATACTTCAGAAATAACAATATATACAACACATACAGAGTCTATATACAACAAACTATGTACAAGAGCAGGCCAGCTGCATTTATGGGAGGTAGTCAAAATAGTGCTTGAGCATCCTGCCATTGACAGGGCCTTCATCTAAGTTAGTTTTGTTCAGATTTTTAAGGAAATAGGTATTGTTTCCTTGTACTGCTTGTATGAGGAATGGTCCTCTCCAAAGGGAATCAAACTTTCCATGCTTTCCCTTGCTCTCTCTCCTTGAATCCCACTTGAGGACCTTGTCACCTATGTTGAAATCTTTAGCCTTGGTCCTTCTATCAAAAGCCTTTTTCAGCTTTTCTTGTAGAACTTGGACTCTGTTATAAACTTCGTCCCTGGTTTGCTGCAAACATACAATCTGATTTATTCTTCTTTGCATATCATTAGGCTCAGCTTGGCTCTCCTGAAGTATCTTCATAGCAGGGATCCCTAGTGATGAGGGGAATTTGGCCTCTAAACCATAGATTAATTCATATGGGCTGACCCCAATTGATCTCTTGGTTGTTAATCTATCTGCCCATAAGGCATTGACTAGTTTCTTGTGCCAATTTTTCTTGTTCTCCTCTAATATTTTCTTGATCATATTTACCAAGCTTTTATTTGATGATTCTGCCAGGCCATTGCCTTGGGGATAGTATGCTGTAGAGTGGCCCAAAGTAATGTGGAATTTGTGGCAGAAGTTGATTATCTTTTTAGATCTGAAGGCAGCAGCATTATCTGTTATTATTTTGTCAGGACATCCAAATCTAGCCAGAATATTTGTCTCCAGGAACTGTATGATGGTAGAGTCATTTGCTTGTCTGCATGGGATTGCTTCAATCCACTTTGTGAAATAGTCTGTTGCTGTCAGAATCCATCTATGCTGGCCTGAGGAGGAGGGATTGATTTCTCCAATGAAATCCAAGCCCCATTGCTGAAATGGTCTCTCTGTTGCAATAGGCCTTAGGGGTAGAGGCAGCAATTGTCTCTTTCCTTCAAACACTTGACATTTGTGACATTCAGTAGTAAATCTCTTGACATCAGAGAAAATAGTGGGCCAATAGTATCCAGCTCTTAGTATCTTGTTCACAGTGGATTTCCAGTATAGATGCCCACCACAGTCTCCTGCATGAAACTCTTCCATGATTTTGTTGGCTTCACTTTCAATCAGACAATTTAGCAAGATGCCCTCATGATTCCTCCAAAGCAGATGTTCTTCCATGACACAAAATTTTAAGGCTTTCATTTTTACAAACCTACTCTTAGTTCTAGACAGTCCTGGGGGAGCACACAGGTTTTGCAATACATAGCAGATATCAGAATACCAAGGGGATTTCTCAAAGGCTACATTGATCTTTGGAGTCGCCAGCTCCTGTTCACTGTCTAGTTGGTTAATGTCTAGGGCTTGGAAATTTGTTTCTGACCTCAATTTGGCTAGGCCCTGCCCTTTTATGAGTTTTGTAGGTTTTATTTCTATGTCAAATTCCAAAATATTTGCTATCCACTTGCCTCGTCTACCCTCCAAGTTCTCTTGTGTAAGTATATCTTTGACAATTGGGCTCGGGACATAGGCAATTATATGGGAATAGAGGATATAAATCCTAAAGTCCTTAATAGCTTTGACCAGGGCATAGGCTTGTTTTTCCATGATCTGATATTTGAGGGGCGCATCTCTTAGAGCTTTGCTAAAGAAAGCTATGGGTTTTTCATTTCCTAGATCATCTTTCTGTAGTAAAACTGCAGCAATTGTGTGTTCTGAAGCAAAGGAGAATATGATGAAGTCTCTATCAAACTAAGGGCTAGTTAGGACAGGGGTTTGGGTAAGAGCAAATTTGATGCTTTCAAAGGCTTGCTTAGCATCTACTGTCCATTTAACTTTAGAATCCTTTTTCAGCATGTTGTTAAGCAATCTACTAAGCTCAGCTAAGTTTGGGATAAATCTTCTCAAAAAGTTGATTTTGCCCAAAAAGGCTTGTAATTCTTTTATATTCCTGGGATGGGGCATGTATTGGATGGCTTGGATTCTATCTGGGTCAATTCTAATACCATATTTGGAGATAATATGACCCAGTAACTTCCCTTCTTCTAGACCAAAAATGGATTTTTTGGAATTCAGAGATATTCCATATTTCCTGCATGTTATGAATATCTGTCTCAAATGTTTTAAATGGTCTTGGTCAGATTTTGAAAAAGGTGTAAGATCATCCAAATAGATGACTAGGAAGTCATGAATTTCTTTGGCAAAAGCAATATCCATTGGTCTTTGGAAAGTGGCTCCTGCATTTTTCAATCCAAAAGGCATTTTAACATATTTGAAGGTTCCCCATGGGGTAGTAAATGCAGTTTTGTCCTGGTCATCAGGATGGACTAGGATCTGGTTGAAGCCCGAAAAACCATCAAGCAAGGAAATTCTTGATGCCCCTACCACTCTTTGCAGGATGTGATCCATCTTTGGTAGGGGGTAGTTATCTTTTAGTGATACTTGGTTGAGGTTTCTTAAATCGACACAGAGCCTAATTTCCCCAGTTTTCTTCCTTGTGGGAACCAAATTTGAAATCCAATCGGAAAATCTAATTGGTGCTATAATGCCTGCTTTGAACATTTTTTGCACCTCTTGTTCCATTGCTGGGAGGAGCATAGGGTTAATCCTCCTGAGTTTTTGTTTAAAGGGTTTCTGATTTGGCTGTAGTGGAATTGTGTGTTGTATCACGGAGGTGTCATAGGATTTGAGGTCCTCATAACTCCATGCACACACATCTTGAAACTCCTTAAAAAGGTCAATGTATTTGGGTTTTTGGTCAGGTGGTAATGCAGCTGACAGTTTTATGATTTTAGGTTGTTGACTGTCCCTATGTTATGCTCTTGAGTGGTAGTGTTTAGGGGTTCAAATTTTGGTTTATTGGGGACATCGTTAGAATCAAAAATGTCTTCCAATGGAGCTAAGCCTATGGGCAGAAAATTGTTCTTTAACTGTATCACCTCAGTTTCATCCTCAGGTGTCTCTTCATGTTGAATCTGTTGGATTTCTTGAATGTTGTACTGGTTGAAAATTGTGGGATGTAGCATTTGATTGGCTGTTTTGGGTGAGAGCACCTGACTGTTGTGTTCACTGTGTATTTGTGATTGATTTTTTGACTGAAGTATTTGTGATTGACTTGCTGGCTCTGTGTCTATTTTCAGACCTGAAAATTCTTCTTGTAAATTTAGAAAGTTTTGATTTGTGTGTCATTGTCAAATACTTGCCAGTCCTTTATGTTGTTTGGGACTGATGGTTTGTGTTTTACCTCAGCTGTGAAACGGTGATGGGGGTCAAAGGGTAGCTTGCAAGTACTTGCAAACATGGCTAGGCTATGAGCGTGCAGGTTCTGAGCCCTAGGAACTTTGGTAATCTGGAACTCTGCAAAAAACTTAAGTAGCTCAATAGCAACAGATCTGTAAGACCTGAGTCTGTTATCTTTTGTAACAAAATTGCCTTTGACCTGTTGGATGACTAAGTCCGAATCCCCTAGGATTGATACTCTTGTAACTTGTAGGGATTGCACCAACTTGAGGCCTAGTAGGAGGGCCTCGTATTCAGCCATATTGTTGGTACATCTGAAGTTTAGTCTGTAGGCTCTACCCTCTGCATGACTTCTTTCTTTGTTGTGCACCCACACTCCTGCTCCTGCCCCTAACTTGTTAACTGACCCATCAAATTCTAGGAACCATAGAGTTTCCTTTTTTAGGGGGTTTTGACTAATGTTTGTGTGGCCTGGATTTGTGAGTTGGAGTATGGGCTGGTTTTTTGGTCTAGCTTTCAAGGCATTCTTCTTACTTGGTAGGATAGCTTTGTTTTCTGAAGGAGCAGTTTCCTTATTTGACTTTTGGTTTTGTTGAGGTATCCTAGACACGCAGTTGTTTGTCTTGTGGTCTTGAATATTTGCATTATCTGATTCAACCAATGTTTGTGTATCGGGATCTTTTTGTTCAGCAGGTTGACTTGTTTTAATTGTCTAAGCTTCTTCATTGTTGTTGCTGCCTTTATTGTCATTGAAGAGGATATATGAGTCTATGTCAGAATGGACAGCATATATGGGAAAATTTTGAGGCTTCTCTGTCCTACTGACCATGTATTTCATCAGAGACTCTCTATACAATCTCTTGGGTTGACCAAAGACTGTGATAGTAGCATAAGACATGTCTAGTTGGAGAGACCCTTGAAGTTTAGCTCCCCATGATCTTGACAGTAACATTCCATATTTGGGTGGAATGTTAGCAACAACTACATCCATTAGGATTGTTTTGTTTGGATATTGGACTAGGGATACACATAAGTCTTTTATCAATCCTAGACACTTGACCTGGCTAGAATCAAATGAGAAGAGGTCCTTGTATGGTCTAGTGATATCCAAATTCAACCTTTCCATTACAGATTTTGGCATTAAATTATGAGATGCACCTGAGTCAAACATTGCATTGTGTAATATTTTGTCATGCACATGCAGGCTGACATAGAAGGGTAGGATTCCTGAGCCTGCTAATTTTCCATCAACTTCAGGGCCAAAGAGCAATTCGGGGCTGTCATCCAACACATTGACATTGTCCACATTATCTTTGTTTTTGTTATGAGTGAGTTGTAGAGATCTTTGAATCTGCTGTTTATAAATGCCATTTTTGGCTAGCTCTGCCAGAGGCATGGCGATTTTCAGTTTTCCAATTTCAGTTTCTAAGTCAAAGGGTTTTTCAGTTTGTGTTTTAGCAATATGGGCGAGTCTCCTTTCTCTGTCTGGTAAGGTTTCCTCTTGATTTTGGGGTTTTTGCTTGTTGATCACCTCTGAGGGCCCTTTGCTTGGGTTAGGATATTCACATGATGTAGCTGGTGAATTCGATATTTGTTCAGTGACATCTTCAATAATTATTTCTCTTGTGGGTGAATCAGTTGTATTCGTTGGTTCGGTTACTATGGCACTTTTAGGCTGTAGTTTGTCTTTGGTTTTCTCAGGTTGTGATACATTTACAGTCCTACTCCTTAGTTTGTATTGTTTATGAACCTCATAAACAGCAGTGTCATAGCCTTGTTTGAAATCAAATGATTCCCCTGATTTTGTCTGAAATTGTTTTAGTATCTTCTTCATCATGGATCCTCTTGGCTCAAGGAGACTTGGTGTATATCAAGGCCCATTAGGGTGGATATGAGTGTTGCTCGCTTGTTCCTTGATGTGGATGTTTCAGCATAGTTTTTCTTGAAATGGTGGTCTTATTTCAAGATCATTGTTGACTTTGCTCCCACTAGGGTTTTGGTTCCTCCTAAAGTTTGGAGTCCTGTTAGGGTTGTTTGGTGGTGCTTCCCATGAAGATTTTCTTTCCACAGATTCTACCCTGTCACCTAACCTTTTCATACCAGAAATTATTGCATCCAGTTTCTGGTCTAAGGCTGAAGGTTCTTTCTTAAAGGCAACTCTCTTTTCTATTTTAGCCCTGTTCCTCTTAGCAAAGCAATCAGGTTTGCTTCAACCGTTACAGCAACTCTCTGAGCTTCTTCGAGGGTTTGAGGGGCTCTTTCTTTTAATTGGTAAGCCATGTCTGGGTCAAATCCATCTGGGAATTTGTATAAGGCTAAATCCAGGGGAGGTCTTAGATTTTGAGGTATAGCATTGTAGACATTATTGAACCTAGCACAGTATTCCAAAACTGTCTCTTGAGGACCTCTTTTGATCATGTCATATTCACCAAGTATATGCAAAGGGTCCTTATTTTTCTCCCATCTATTTGTGAAGGATTGGTAGAGTTCATCAGGGGTTGTGATGCTGTTTGCAGGAAGTGATCTAAACCATGTTCGCACATCCCCTGTTAGGCTTTGGACAAATATTCTCATCCTCACAGTTTCATCATCTATCTCATAATTTTCGAAATGATCTTGCATTCTCTTGGCATGTTGTATGGCTGAATAAGGGCCAGTGGAGTCAAAGTATGAGATTTTAGCTTGATAATCTTGAGGTAAGGCCACTGGATTGGCAGGTAGTTGCAGAGGTGCATATCTGGCCATGTTTACTAGATTTTGGGGGTTGACTAGGACAACTGGGACAAGAGGGATAATTGGTATCACAGGGGTGATAGGTACAAAGGGTGTAACAGTGTGGGATAAGGGAGTTTGTGTAGGAGAAGAAGGAATTGGTGGGGAATCTTGAGATGTTGATGGGGAACTAGGGGATGTAGAGCGGAATAAGACTTTGATTGGAGTGGGGATTGGGTCAGGATGCTCAGACTGTGGACTAATGTCAGCAAATTGATCTTGTTTTTGCTGGTTCCTAACAAACTTGGGGATTGTATTGGGGTTTTGGAAGATAGAGGGGGGATTGGGGTCAGGATTAGCCCTAGTGTACCGAAGATTCTTCTTGGGAGCCAGCTTCTGAGCTAGTCCTTTTGGATTTTATAAAAACTTTGTATAGCACAGGGTATAGCAAGGACTGGTCAGGATTTTTGAAAGGATTATGAGTATCTGTGTTGGGTATAATATCTGAATCAGCTCCTCTCCTCCTTCAAGCTGTGGATAGTTATATGGGAGCAGCTTTGAAAGCTTCTTGACTGATTATTCAGAGCTTGAATGCAAATCCTGAAAAGTCCCCAGTGGAGTCGCCATTTATGTTAACACCCAGGTTGTTCCCTTTGACTCCTGAGGGAATACGGCTGGGGTAACCACTAACCAATCTTTGGGCTACAGCTTCTAGCCCAGCTGTAGTTGGAGAGGGCTCTCTCTGTTAGTTTTTTCACTGCTTTTAGTGAAGGTTTTAGGCTAGTTACGAAGTGAATTTTTGGTTGTTGTTGTGTTTGGTTGGGAGGATGCTTCTGATAGCTTTAGTGTTAGTCTTCAGGTAAAACTAATCCATTGGGCAGTGGGGTCTTTGACTACTGTTCCCTTGAGGTCTTGACTGAAGTGTGGATGTAACTACAGGGTCTATATGTATTCTGTGAAACAAACTATAAAGATTGAGAGCGAAATGAGGAACAACTTAGCAAAGAGCAATTAAGAATTCTTCACTTGAGCTGACTGGTGTGAAAGAGGTCTGTTATTTGGGAGCAATTTCTTGGATTCCTGAAATAACATCTTCTTGTGATGATACAGTATTAAAGGTAGCACTGAAGAATTACTCTTTAAATACCATAACTGAAGAAAACATGTAAAAGCAGCTAGGATTGAACTCAGGGTAATCGAAGATTAAATCCTAGGTTATTCTTTTTCCTGGCTATTCAGAGATTGAATATACATGGGAAACATGAAAGATACAGGAAAGTATAACAAATATAATTTTAACAGAAAGGAATGAGGAAACTTATTGAGCCATGGAATACACAGGAATCCTGCAACTTCAAGCCACACACCAGCAAGTCATCATGAGAGACAATATTTGAAGAAATCCCATTGTTCTTTGTATTAGCTGTCTGGATCTTTACAACATGAGAGTAACAAAAGAGAAAACGAGAGATTTTTTACATCCGAAGTCCAACCCCTCTAAACAAACGCGAGGGGGAATATATAGATGTTTCATACAGAAATATCTCAGGTATTGAGTCATCTGAAAGGAAAATATCTCTTACACTCGTACATGGAGAGTAGATGAGAAGTAATTGCAAATATAAATGATTCTTAAAAGCCTCTAACCCATGTCAGGATAACTTTTTGACCTTTGGGCACTGCGGAGTTAGCTGTGCGGCTTTATCATAAATGTAGAATGAAGTGCTCTGCCGCTTTTACTTCTTGTGTCTTCTTGGCCCTGCCACCTGTGCTTGCTGATGCTGCTACTGCGGTCGAGTACCTGTGCTGAGTTGGCTCAGTGTCTTCATACTTGTTGTTATGGCTTTTGCCTATCTGTAACATAAACCTTTTACCGAAAAAGATTTAATCCTTTCAACTTTGGTTCAAAAGTAACTTTATTAAATCTTGCCATGTATCTGGAGGAGGAAGCTGATGCTTCAAAATTGACCCTAAGGTCTCATC
>APFE030919662.1:26343-58590 GCA_000404065.3 Pinus taeda | reverse complement strand
ATCTTACCAGCACATATTCTACAACCGAGACATTGAACTTGCTTGTTGCAACCATACCAGCACATAATCTGCAACTGACACACCAATATCTTGAAGAATTCCCCCAGAGCTCTTGACAGTGAAGTGCTTTGAAAGTTTGAAGTTTGAACATTAGCCACCATATCATGTGATTCTTGATTATTATTTGCATGGTTAGAATTGTCAAATAATATTCCTTTGAGGTCCCAATTGCATTAGAAGGAAGTCCAACTAAAGCATGCCGCTGAATATCTAAAGTCATACACAGATACAATGTACAAACATCATAGATAAACTCAATATAAATACAATGAGCAAAGGAACCCCCTCTTCTGAAGAACCAGAGCATCTCTTCCATGACTAAGCAGCCATGAAAGATGTAATAATAAAAACCATAACCACCCCTGTTAAACTGATTCTGACAATGCTCCAAAGGAAGCTACATTTTGCTCATGATGATCAGAATCTCTTCCATGACTAAGCAGCGATGAAAGATGTAATAATAAAAACCATAACCATCCCTGTTAAACTGATTCTGACAATGCTTCAGAGGAAGCTACATTTTTCTCATGATGATCAGAATGATATCTGGAGCAATTTCCTGGGCAATTTCCCTCACAAGCCTTTGAAATGGTAGCTTCCAAATTAGCAACTCCATGCTCTTCTGATACTCGATTAAACAATTTGCAATAAGATACATATAGTATAAAGAAAACATTGTAAACATATCGATAGAATCTGAAGCAAATTTAAACTGCGTGTACATAACGAAGAGCAACTGTTCCGGGATGATATCTATGAGGCTTCTTCACAACCGGAGGATGATATCCATGAGGCTTCTTTACACCTCCGGTCGTGGGAGCAGATTTACGAGCAGCCTAATTTAAAAAAGGAGCTTCAAAATAAAATGCCACAATAAAAACAGCACGCCTCAATTAACTCCACCAAAGATGCAACAGAAGAAATATAGGAAAGCCGTTACCTTTGTTGCGAGCTGCTTCCTTGGAGTCTTTTGTCCGGTAGATTTCCGTGTTGTCTGCTTCGTACGAGCCATGATTCAAGGAAAAGAGCGATGTCTTTTGTCCGGTAGATTTCCGTGTTGTCTGCTTCGTATGAGCCATGATTCAAGGAAAAGAGCGATCTACAACACAGAGAGCAAGAACGAAAGCATAAGACCAAAGCCCAAACATCAAAACAGAAAATCCAAAACCACAACAAAAAATTACTATCAATCTCTTTTAGAAAAACCACTTTTAGGCAATGGAATCGCAATCACACCGCCTTAAATAAAATGGATATTTTCCCAAACTAAACCCTCGAAAACAAATTTGAAGAACAAGGAAAATAGGAAATCAAAGCAGACATATACTTCTTAAATAAAATGGAGATTTTCCCGGACTAAACCCTCGAAAACAAATTTGAAGAACAAGGAAAATAGGAAATCAAAGCAGACAAAGGGGGAATTAGTGAATTCTCTTGGTTTCCTAGGGTTTGTGGTTGTTCTTGGGTTAGGATCCATGTTTTGTTTCCATTTTAGTTTGTCTCAGAGTATATGTCTGCTTTGATTTCCTATTTTCCTTGTTCTTCAAATTTGTTTTCGAGGGTTTAGTCCGAGAAAATCTCCATTTTATTTAAGAAGTATATGTTTGCTTTGAAATAATGTGTCAAGCATGTTATATCATATAATACAAAATATTGACAGTGATAATGAATATTTTCATGTTTTCATATAACATATCTGGACTAAGATAACAACGTGATTGCTTTCTTTTGCTACAGTGCATTGAGCCTTATTGTTGAATGTGTCGAGCATTTCATTTTTTTGACTTCTAGTAATTTGGTTACTATCTAATGTAGTTCATCAACATTTTTCGATAAGCACCATGCTGATTGGTAGCACCATGTTGATTAGTTTGCTTTGAAATAAATAGCCACCCAGAAGGTGGCCCGGCCTTTTATAAAAATCCAGCAATTCCAACTTCATAAGTCTATGTCAGATTGTTCTTGAATTAGTGAATTCTCTTGCTAATTGGTAGCACCATGTTGATTGGTTTGCTTTGAAATAAATAGATCCAACAATTCCAACTTCATAAGCCTATGTCAGATTGTTCTTGAATTAGTGAATTCTCTTGCTAATTGGTAGCACCATGTTGATGGGTTTGCTTTGAAATAAATAGCCACCTAGAAGGTGGCCCGACCTTTTATAAAAATTCAACAATTCCAACTTCATAAGTCTATGTCAGATTGTTCTTGAATTAGTGAGTTCTCTTGGTTTCCTAGGGTTTGTGTTTGTTCTTGGGTTAGGATCCATGTTTTGTTTCCATTTTAGTTTGTCTTAGAGTATATGTCTGCTTTGATTTCCTATTTTCCTTGTTCTTCAAATTTGTTTTCGAGGGTTTAGTCTGGGAAAATCTCCATTTTATTTAAGAAGTATATGTCTGCTTTGATTTCCTATTTTCCTTGTTCTTCAAATTTTTTTTCGAGGGTTTAGTTTGGGAAAATCTCCATTTTATTTAAGGCAGTGTGATCGCGATTCCATTGCCTAAAAGTGGTTTTTTTGGAAGAGATGATAGTAATTTTTTGTTGTGGTTTTGGATTTTCTGTTTTGATGTTTGGGCTTTGGTCTTATGCTTTCGTTCTTGCTCTCTGTTTTGTAGATCGCTCTTTTCCTTGAATCATGGCTCGTACGAAGCAGACAACACGGAAATCTACTGGACAAAAGAATCCAAGGAAGCAGCTCGCAACAAAGGTAACGACTTTCCTTTATTTCTTCTGTTGCATCTTTGGTGGAGTTAATTGAGGCGTGCTGTTTTTATTGTGGCATTTTATTTTGAAGCTCCTTTTTTAAATTAGGTTGCTCGTAAATCTGCTCCCACGACTGGAGGTGTAAAGAAGCCTCATAGATATCATCCTCCGGTCATGAAGAAGCCTCATAGATATCATCCCGGAACAGTTTCTCTTCGTTATGTACACGTGGTTTAAATTTGCTTCGGATTCTATCGATATGTTTACAATGTTTGCTTTATAGTATATGTATCTTATTGCAAATTGTTTAATCGAGTATCAGAAGAGCATGGAGTTGCTAATTTGGAAGCTTCCATTTCAAAGGCTTGTGAGGGAAATTGCCCAGGAAATTGCTCCAGATATCATTCTGATCATCATGAGCAAAATGTAGCTTCCTCTGAAGCATTGTCAGAATCAGTTTAGCAGGGATGGTTATGGTTTTTATTATTACATCTTTCATGGCTACTTAGTCATGGAAGAGATGCTCTGGTTCTTCAGAAGAGGGGGTTCCTTTGCTCATTTTATTTATATTGAGTTGCTCTATGATGCTTGTACATTGTATCTGTGTATGACTTTAGATATTCAGCGGCATGCTTTAGTTGGACTTCCTTCTAATGCAATTGGGACCTCAAAGGAATATTATTTGATAGTTCTAACCATGCAAATAACAATCAAGAATCACATGATATGGTGGCTAATGTTCAAACTTCAAACTTTCAAAGCACTTCACTTTCAAGAGCTCTGGGGGAATTCTTCAAGATATCGGTGTGTCAGTTGCAGATTATGTGCTGGTATGGTTGCAGCAAGCAAGTTCAATGTCTCGATTGTAGAATATGTGCTGGTAAGATGTAGCAATCAAGTTCATCATACTAGGAATTCCCTTGTGTAATTCACAATAAAATAATATTGCAATTTGTGCATCCTCCTTGTAAAGGGATGTGAGACGGAGGGTTTTAAGCACCTTGTGCATGTAGTAACTCTATTTATGATAGCTTATTTTTTACGGCTTTGTGCAACCTGTTTTCAAGCTAGGTTGGTTGCCAGTCCAAATATTTGCAGAGATCTTGGCCATTTCAAATTGATGTAGAATTGGAAGTTAGTTTTCTTGTACTGGAATACTATAAAGACCTTTCCTTTTATGGTTGTGGTACACAACTTGACGAGTGTAACAATAGAAAAGCAAGCTAATTGCGTGGCCAGGTTTTTGATGGTAGTGATGGAACTGCCCCTGAATAAAATGGTTATATGGGGCTTCATATTTAGATTGTGATTTTTATTCTTATCTATTGATGATGCATCTGTATATTCACAAACGAAACCCAATAGATTCATTGCTGATTTCTTGGAGATAAGGGTTTCTATAACTAGATGATTGGTACCAGAAAGTCACCAAAGATGCAAGTTTGAATGGAGGATTTTGGGAAATCTCTAAACTGATTTTGTCTACTCATTTGCTACATGGCTGAGTTTGATCAGCTTTCCAGTCGGTGCTTATACCAATCCATTGAACTGATAAGAAGGCATTAGAGTGTTGGTATTGAATGGCTGATTGAACTGTGAAACCTTGCTTGTGGATTGAGTTCGATTCCTTTTATTTTGGCCTCTATTATTTAGTTATTGTGCAAGAAGCACTGGTAAGGAATTAGTGCTTTAATTTATGCACTGATGTATGAATAGCCATTTCATGTTTTTGCTTGAAATTGCAATATCCATCTTTGTCTCAGCTTCTAATTTTAAGCTTTTGCAAGTGGGGTTAAAGTTGAGCAGTGAAGATGGTTGTATGTTAAGGCAACCACTAAAGTTAAATTTCTTGAGCCATGATTAAGCAATTGGAGCCATGTGCAAATCCCTGGGTGATTTTGACAGAAAAGTACGCGCTATCACGACAGCTTAACCAAATGAAAGTCCTCGTGTTCAGTTGTTTGCCCCTCAAGGGCCCCTTTAATTGTTCAAGTGGGCTGCTTCTTGTGTCTGATTCCTAGGCATTGTAATGTTTCTATCTGAGCTTTAGAAGGAAGCGATTTCAAAGAAAAATTGCAATTATTCTAGAACTTGGAACTCAGATAGTGAAGATTGCAGACGAAGAGAGTTGAATGGGGAGATGCTGGAAATTTTGGGTATTGTACAAACTTGATATGGTAACTCATAAGTCAAAACTGAAATCTATATTACAGTTTTTGTATTCATTATGTATTCAAAACCAACTGTTTTTCAATTTTTAATTACACAATTTTTTTCATGTTTAACTTGCAACTAGATTGAGATGTTATGTTGTGCAAGGAAAGGAGACTTGGCATAAATGGTAGTTAATATTAGTTTTGAATGTGCTAGATTGTTGGCATTGAAAATAATATTTCTTACACTTGGTGTGCATTTGGTCGTGATAATGTCCATCGATATTTTGTTCCAGTTTTTTGGTGGCTTGTAAGTTCAATGCATTATATCTTTATTTGTGATGTTTTTTCGAAATTTCCATTTTATCATTAAATTCATTCTATTCATTTGTTGAGGATTTGGTAAATTAATATCTAACATTAAGAAAAATAAGATTCACAAATCATTTTTGTGAGTAGCTGGAAAGGCATGACCCCTTTGAAAGTTGCAAGAGTAGGCACGTAGGCACAAGAAGAAGATCTAGAGCTGATGTTTGAGACATACAAGAAGAAGATCTAGAGTTGATGTTTGAGACGTTTTTGAAGCACTGAAGACAGATAATGAATTTGGCATGCTTGCAACATTTAAAGTTGACAAGTTTGGGGATTCTTTCCAATTCTTTGGATTAGAATGCCGACAACCATTTTCTAAGAATTTTCTATCCCCGGGCATGTTCTTGTTTAGTCCATAATTTATGTTTTAATTTCCTAAATATACAATGAAATATAAAACAAATAAGTAAGCCAAATCCCCTTCAATCAATGTTCTAAAAGGTGTGAGCATTATGAGTCATCTCCCATGCTCTAGTGTTTATGTTATTGAAGAAACATAGAATGACTAAATTTCGAACCAATTGTTTCAGTTACTAGACTTTTCTATCCGTTGAAATTCCTGCAATTACAGTCTTTTGACGCAGAGGCTTCCCTTCTGTATGGACCTGATCAAAGGCACTCTCCTTGGATGTGACATGCTTGAGATTAAAATCTTGAATTGAGTCAACTTCTGCCTTGCTTAACATGACAAAGCTTTCCACCCCCAAAGCTATGATATTTTTGTCCCTTTTCTTCACAAAGTGTTTGCCTGTTGTGAACACAACCTCTACATAACAAAAAACAAATTTCTACTTAGACCAGGAATGTAATTAAGTGTTTTTGAACATAAACTTTACCAATTAGATGTAGTGTTAAAGACCACCACAACAAATGTCAAAGCAATTTGTAGTGGTAATTAAATATCTCTTTCTTGCGTTAATAGAGAACGATTTTCATGGGCGCATTTTTAAAGAACATATCATTAGCTTAGTGTTAATGCATTTAAAAGATCGTATTACAATTCTGTTTCAATTTCCTTTATGTTTTGTCTTTTTTTTCTGTTTCAATTTCCAGTTTTTAAAGTTGAAATGAGCTCTAATCTACAATGCTATGTATTGATAAACACGATAAGACCTTTATCTTTGACAAAGCTTTTTCTAAATTAATAGATTGCTAACATTTGTTATCTATAATTTTCACAACAAAATCTGTGAGCATTCAAGTTGTCTGTAAATTTCAGATATCAGCGAGAAGAAGCAAGAATTGAAGCTTTGGTAAATCTCAACACTTCCAAATCTGAAGCTGCAGCCAAAAATCTTAAGGTATAAGGAGTGTGCCTATAAATATTGGTACACATTTAGGAATATTTTTATAATTCTGGTCATTTACAACATTTAGAAAAAGTGAATAGACATGTTGATATTTAGGTCATTGACCTAATGCACACATTATATGGATAATGGATTTCCGCATTTATGCCTTACGGCGTTTCCTTTGCAACATCTGGTGCAAATGGTAGTTGTAACTAACTAAAACTGGTTTTCGATCGGATGGCAGAGGCTATTTCTATCGTCTAATATCTAAATAAAAAACACACAAAGGTAATATTACAAATTTATTTTATTACTCTATCATTTGAGTATATTTAAAAATAATTATGTATATTTCTGAAAACTTGAATAACTACATAGTGAATCCTTTAACAAATATAAAATAAATAACTAAATATCAAATCTTAAAAAAATCCTTCTCTTTTCAAAATTCATTAATTATATGCAAAAGAAAGTATTCTCACATCAACTCCAACTTCAAGATTCAGAGTTTACATTCTAAATGTAATGACCCCAAAAGAACTGTAAATATTTTATTTACTGCTGTAAGAAACCAAAACTGGATAATATTGTTATTTTTTGTTTAGTAAAGTAATATTATTAATTTTCTGAAATTAGAAAGTGATTGAGAAATAATTGATTTTATAACTTCTCATGGAAGAAGTGGAAAGAAGGCAATTGCTTGTAGAACCCTAACTACCTCCCCTAACTGGGGAATGCTCCCAAAAGAAAAAGAGGAGAGGGGAGGAAAAACCATGCTGAAAAGTCAGACAGTAAAAGGGATGAAATGTTAGGTCTGGTGATGACCAGATAGCATGTGCATAGTGTGCGATACAAGACAATGGTTTTGCGAGCAAGCTTGGGGGGAGATGGGGTCCTAATGGATGAATCTCATGGTTGGGTAGAAAATGGCAGCAGACAACGAAGGTGAAACTTAACTCATGAGCCTATTTGTCTTTCTCAGAAAGTGCACGTAAGTGGAAATCCCATTGGAACCAGTGTGCTAGTCTGAAATTCAGTCATGTGTTATGAATTCAAATATGCATTTTGCAAATAATTAAAGTGTTATAATAGAACATGGGAAAGAGGTAATAATGACCCTAGCTTGATAATATTAATTAAAAATGATATAGTAGGCTAGGGTATGCATCAGTGGTGTTATTTATTGTTTGTTGTTAGAAATAGGATTATTGCTTGATCTGTAATGACTAAAATTATACTGGAACTTATGCACTGTTGATGTGAAAATTGAGAAGAGACAATGAGAGTATTATTAATTCGAATAATCAACAAAAAAGGAAAATTGTGTAGACCTGAAAATTCAAGATTAACCAGGAAGTGCATACCCTAGTCCCAAGATGGGATACCTATGAGAATCTGTGCGAAACAAAAATATCATAGCATGTAAGAATTGTACTAAGCCGTAGAGCTGGTGAACCCAGAAAATAAATCAAAACTCAGGCAAAATTGGTAGTATTTCTAGTAGAATTAACCAACGACCTTGTCTCCAAAAACCTTGAAGAAAACTTCAGGGCTTAAGCAGAAACGGGGCCCAGGATGGAAAACCCTAACAAAGACTTAACTCAATGAATTCACTAGCTATAGCCGCCCGCTAAAAAGCAGAAAATAGAAAGAGCAGGGAAGCTCTGCTCATAAACAATAAACCCTAACCTATTCTTTAATATGTAAACTCAAATAGCAGTGGAGCGATTAGCCTTCAAAATAGTGAACTCATTATGATAAGCAAAACGATCTAGTTACTTAACGGTACACAAAATCTTATAGTCCGGAGACTTCCATTGAATCTACACTAAATAATGCAGGGACAGTAACGTATTCGTAGAGCCATAGAAAAGACTGTACATGTCAATTTAATTAACAGAAAATGCAATCCCGTGCGTAATTCCGAACTTCCATAGATTTATCAAGATAACAAAGACGACATAAAAAAAACCATAAATATATTGACAACATATCTGCGAATAGAGCCTTTATATGACCAGCTCTCAAATTACATTTTATTAGGAAAACAAGATAGCATATATAGCAAGTTATCAAGGGCCTTGACCCAATGAAGGTATTTCAAGAAACAGTACAACAAAATCAGAAAAACTTGTAATGGCCATGGCCGCACATCATGTCAAAGGAAAGGAAATAAAAATACATATTATTCTACTTGTAAGAAATTACAAGGCCCTCAGCCTGAATTAACATCATTACAATATTACAGTCTAGAGAATGGGAAGCCCTCGAAGGGATATTGTGAGGCATAAGGGGAGCCTTCACTCTAAGTAGAATAATGCATGTTGGCAAATAGCACCCTTAACTTCGATTGAAGCAGTGCTCAAAGAACTCATTGGATGTGAACCCCTACATATACCCAAAACACAAAACACCTCGAACCGAAGCTTACCCGGAAGGCTTATGCGCACCGGTGACTGTTGGAATAAACCGAAACAGCATGGGTGGACAGTTGGGGTTCTTGAACTCGAATCCGCCATCATTGTAAACAGAAGGTGAGTAAACAATTAGTATTTAGAACTCTGGAGTTGGATAAAAGCAACAAACTAAAGGGAATCCTAGTTCAGAGTTGTTACTGGAAGAAACTCGGTGACTTACCATTCAAGGAGACAACCCAAAATTCATGGCTGACCCTCTGAGACAGGGTTTCCACCTTACATGAAGAACCGAATAGAGGAAGGATGAGCAGAGCTCGAAAAGGCACCAAGAGGTTAGGAACCAAACGAACCACTTTCCAGCAACCGAGAATGAGTAATTTCACTGAAGAGATCGTAGCCTTTGGATCAAAGAACTGAGCTCTCCACCGTCAATGGGAGTAAGAATCCCGAGGCATCTAGCTATGGAGGGACGACTTGCTCGTGCCACGAAGCCATGGCAGAGCCGTAGAGATGGTTAAACCCCAAATCTAATGATCCAGAGATAAAAAAGCAATGGATGTAGTTATATTCACCATATAGGATAGGTCTCGGTAATAATTGCAGTGTATAGTGCATAGGGCTAAGCATAACATAAAGCACGGGCTATAATGAGGGCGGGCCTTATTTCCACTCCTATAGGTACATTAATACACTTCAAAAGTACAGTGATTATTACTGCAGGAGCCTTATTTCCACCCTTATAGGTTCATTAATACACTTCAAAAGTACACGGTGATTATTACCACAAGGCTACCATGAGGATGCATGTTATTTCATGACAATTAATTTTCCAACGGCTCTATTTTTACAAGTAGCAACCAATATTTCCAACGCTATAAGATATTTAATGCATGCTAAGAGCTGACGGGACAACCCTTGCTATACTCTCAGATGCCCCAGAGGCAAAGATTATGGCCCCATGGGTATGTATGTGCATATATAACCCATCATTTTTTGGTCGGCGCTCTCTCGAAAGGCTACACCATTCCAACTTACGGCTGTAATGTAACCTTCCTTGTGGTGTATTGAATCAATTTCAACAAAAAAATTAAATTCCAATAATAACGGCAAAGGTTTTCATCACTGCAACAAGAATTAATTCGTTACATAGTAGTACAAATTCTTAATGAGATTACGTGTCAGTTTTCATAGGGAACTTCAATTTAAATATCCGAAATCACATTATAAAAAATGGATTGCCCAAAGTAATGTAGATGTTGGATATCTATTGCTATGAAATTGTTTCTAGAAGGTATGTTTTTATATTTGCATCTCACTTCTAGGAGATTACACCAGCGAATGTTTAGGAAGAACTCTCTTGATTTGAGGGAGATGCATCCTCTCATAGAACTACTCTCTTAGACACTAAGATTATGATAGAATGGGCTTATTGGAACCCAGATATAGGACAGACAATTTGACGATTCGACAAATACATGCAAACTATAGAACTTTACTGGAATATTAAGTTTTTACTGGGATAGACTATCTTAGACTGACACGAGAACCGTATAGGCATCCTGGACTAGAGAATGGAGAGGATTGACGACACCTCAACATTTCTCCAGTGGCGGGTGGTATCATATGCATATATGGAAGATATGTGATACAAAAGATGTGCATATATAGAAGTTGTGTGACTTTCATATATGCAAATATTTCGTTTATGCACATGTTTTTTGTATATGCACATATCTGTATATGCGCAACTTTCATATATGTGTATTTCTGTATATGCGCAACTATCGTATATACGGACGCTGCACATATATGGAAGATAAACATATACGAAATTTGTGCATATATGAAAGATATATGCATATACAGAAGATACACATATATGAAAATTGCACATATATGGAAGATATGAGCATACACAGAAGATACTCATATACGTGAAAAAAAAACAAAAAAAAAACAATAACTACCACCCCACATTACCATTATAAATAACATTGTACAAATTTCAAGTGAGCCTAGATTTTGACGTCTCACATGACGTACTATACATTTAAAATCGTATGAACATGGTTCAGTAACTGAAATCTAATTTTGCACTAAGATTTTGTACTCGTGGTTAGATCACCTATCATGATTTTTGACATGAAATTCCAAGTCATATAATTTTGCACAATGATTTTGTATGAGGGATTAGATCTCTTCTCAAGATTTTCCACCCTGATAGGAAAGGTAATGACAAATACACTCATCTCTTAAGGATCATTTGCATGGGCTATGCATTGTTTCCGATATGGTTTGTGATGGTTGATATTCGATCATATTTTGGAATTTCAAATGAAAATTTGATAGTGGATTCATTAAGATTTCGAATTTTTCATCTTTGTTATTCTACATTTTATGTGAATTTATTAGTGTCAAATTATTTTATGCTATATATATTATAATAGCCAAATTTGAGCCTAAAGATAGTTATCCTTCAATGAAAGCATAATAACTTGACACCCTTTTCAATCACTTAGGTTATTATGCTTTACTAATAACCTCACAATCCCTTTTTTTACCAATTACAATGTTTTTGTCATAAATGTTTTTAACTTGGGAGTGAGAACTCATGATTGGGTCATCTACACCATTATGCCTTAAAAATCGTGTAGAAAATTACCACCAGTTTCCATAAAGACTCCCTTGACCAACAGGATGTCTGCAAAGGTTACACATTGAGGAAATATGTCAAATTCACTTTCCATGGCCGAGATAACAAAGCATATGCAATATTGGAGCAAGTCCACTCTAGTGTTTGTGGACCCTTTTCTACAACCTCCACAACAAAACATAAGTACTATGTAATTTTTATGGATGATTTCTTTAGAAAATGTTGGATCTTCTTCATTTGGAAGAAGGATAATTTTTCTCAGAATTTGTTGAATTCAACGTATGGTCGACTATATGAACCCGTTGTCAAATTTTCATTTGAAATTCCAAAGTATGATCAACTATAAACCACCAAAAACCATATCGAAAACAACAAGTAGCCCACTCAGATGATCCTTAAGAGATGAGTGTATTTGTCATTACCTTTCCTTTTAGGGTAGACAATCTTGAGAAGAAATCTAATCCCTCGTACAAAATCACTGTGAAAAATTATATGACTTGGAATTTCATGTCAGTAAATCACATGTTCATTTTATCTATTCATCTTCATTTTTTGGTAGATGTTTCATGATAATAACACCATAATAAACAGGAGAAGAAGAAGCTAGTTATAAATAGTACAAAGAACATCACAAGCAATTTTCAAGTTAAGAGAAATGATACCTATCTTAGTTGCCCTAGATTTCTCAACATAGATTCAGAGATAAGGTGACAATTAAAGGCAACTTGAAGATCACTAAATTGAAATAGGATACATAAGGAGCAAATATAAGAGTAATAACATCAAGGAGATCCGGTCATCACATCACAAAGGCCCTATCATCTTGAAGGAAGAAATCTTGGAAAAAGAAAAAAGACCTCAAAGTACCCCACCTCCATCTCAAAGAAATAAAGAATCTACACATTTGCAGTATTTTGGGAAGCCTCCACATTATTCATAATCATCAAAGGAATCAAATTGATCTCCCTCATATTGAAGAAAAGAACACATCTCAAGCATATTTGATGGAAGAAGAACATCTCTTCTTATGTTGTTGCTATTCACCAGTGGAAACTCTTTTAGTTATTCGAGACAAACATACAATTAAGCACTTCCAAGATAAAAATAAAATAGGACTAATCCAAAACAAAAAATAGGACTAAGCTAGAATAGAAGTGGCACGGTGCCAAGCAATTCTCATTTCAGCAAAGGCCTGTGGTAGGTTCATTGTTCCACCACCCTTTATGGTGTCCTAGGATGAAAAAATTGGTCTTAACCTTTTTTCGATGCCTTGGAGGGAGCATATGACTTGGAATGGAATGTGCATGCAGTCTTATCCATTTCTCTTGATTGGATTAGGAATATTAAGTTGGCAGGAGGGTCCTGAGTCAATTGTGGAAACAACCTTTCTGCATTTGTTTGTGCTATGTAGTGGGTTAACTTATAAAATATAGGCGTTGTTGCTCATATGCTCTGGGGACCATCAATAGCATGCTTTGTTGCATGGAATATACTTTCCCACAAATCATGCAGTATTCCTACGAACCCATGAGTAATGATGTAGTAGGCTCATTGTTTATCTCCACCACAAGAAATGACTACGTTGACATAGGCAGTCACGAGCTTTAGCATACAGTTGATCTGACCATCATTCACAGACAACCATGAAGAAAATAAGCCTCCAACTTTGGAAGTTGTGATTTAAATCTCTGCAAAACAATTTAAAATGGTGTTCTAGAGAAGCGCATGGGATGGATGAAAAATTTGCGTGTCTATCCCATGTTCATGTTTAATTTTATTTATTATTTATGCTATTTATTTTTAATTAAAAAAAATAGAATTTTTATTTCAATTATTAAAATGAGAGATGTGAGAGAATATGTGCATGGATGACGTGTGCAGCTCTAAATAGTTCTAAGGGGAGGTCTCTTCTTGTATTTATTTTTGGATGTGGCCCATGTCTGTATTCTCCTGATCCCATACCTGTTGAAAATAGCAACAATAAATGCTAAATATAGAAGTGCTAAATTTAGCACTACTATAAATAGCATTTCGGGATACCTTCCTATTTTAGGTAGTCCCTGAACTAAAATAAAGAAGTAAAAATTCGAATTTGATCTTAGCATCTATTTGTAAAATAATTAATTAATTCCTCTTGAGTTAATTAGTTGTAGGAAATCAAACATGAAGTCTATGTGAAGACATGCAATAGTTTCTCCATTGATTGAGGAAGTTATCCCTTGATTAAAGAAGATTAGGATGAGTTTTACTTTGATTTGTAATTAGTGAGCTCAGTCATCTAATTTAAGTCCAGTTAGATTAGTTCCAACAGTTTGTGGAATTAATTGTGAGTTTTGTTAGTTTATTCATGCATGCATGTAACTGTTGCACTTCAGATAACTGAATATTCTCTCATAAATAACTCATGCATGTCAGTGCAGTCAGAGACCCAGTTGAGATCAAAGGAAGGGGCGATGTACTATCGGTTGGAGGATTTTTCCTATATAGGAAACTAATCCATGTAGAAGGAATTATCTCCTTCAAGATTGCATAGTTACTTCTGAGTTTAGTGAGAAGTGCGAGAGGTGAATTCACATAGGTGGCAACATTGGACCCCAGGAGAAACTGCGCAAGGAAATAGGAGGCTTGGAGGGCAAAGGAGAAGGTTTGTGAGAAGCCTTTCACTGTCTATGAGCAGCAGAGGAATTGTACTGAGAGATGGATAGCTTGTGTGCTAAAGCTTTGTGTAATCCAAACATATTTCCACTTGTATGATAATACAGAGATCGGGGTTTTTAGCTGAGGCTTTCCCCAGAGTATTCTTCTGTGTTCATGTGTGATTGATTTCTCTTCATCTATTATATTCATTCTATTTGATCTTGCTCATAATCAATTAAGCTTCCGCAAAGGTTGATTGTAGAAGTAAATCTAGTATTTTGCTTTAGTATATTGCATTATCAGGTGATCTATAGTGGAAATTTCTACAATACCCATTCTTCATCATCTGTGTGCTTATCAAAAAAAAAAATTACTTCTCTTTCTATCTCATGAAATATGTATTTTTCATGGGGATATACTTTCCGTGATCCATAATGCAAGGGTATGGATTACTCATTCTTCCATTGGGATTAGCCCTATAGTTCAATAGTTCGGTTAGTTGGGTATACTGTCAATGTTTGATGGCACTTGCAAGATCTAATTCATACCAAAGAAACAAAAATAAGGTAGTTTGCTATGTATCATCTAGCATATATGAAATATTTTCATATACAGAAGTCATGTATAGGAGTTGCAGATATACGGAAGATATGCACATATACAGAATATATGCATATATAGAAGATGTGTGTATCTACAGACGTTGTGCATATATGTGTACATGCATATCTTCCTTATATGTGTATCTTTTGTATATGTGCATATCTTCCACATATGTGCAGTTTCCATACATGTGTAGTTTCTGTATATGGGTAGCTTTTGTATATACACATATCTTCCATATATACACATATCTTTCAAATATGCGTAGCTTCTGTATATGTGCAACTTTTTGTACATGCACCTCTACTGTATATGCGTAACTTCTTGATATGCACATATATGAAAAATATGCACATATACATAAGAAGCGTATTATAGAAGTTGTGCATATACAATAAAAACATGTGCATATATGAAAAAATTCCATATACGGAAGTCATAGATTCTATATGAAAGATATGTGCATATACGGAAGTTGCGCATATACGAAAGATACACATATACAAAAGTTGTGCATATATGCATGTATGTGTATCTTTCGTATATGCATATATCTTCTGTATATGTAGATATTATGTATATGCACAACTTCCGTATATGCACATGTCTTCTGTATATGTGAAAGTTTTGTATATGTGCATCAATTGTATATGGTGCAACTAAAATGTTAACATATGTTGACTTTCAGAAAGGTAAGCTTTCCTAGCATGCTAGATCCCCATATTATGAGATATAGAATCATTGCAGGTCATTTTAAGTTTCCCCTATCTAACCACTTTTTGAATTTGTCCCCTACGACTTCCTTCCTCCACAAATCCAAGAGAGATAGGGGTATATCAACTTATTTCGATAAATATACAGAAAATGGGCCCATCAAGAATAAGGGATAATTTATTTGACTACGATATTTACGTCAAAGCACCAACTACGACCAATTATTTTTATTTTTTATAACATGTCTATTAACACCAACTATATTAATAGAATACAATTGAGAGTTGTTCAAACTTTAAGAATTTGGTTGAGCTCAACCTTTCCTCCCTCAAGCTAAGTGTTTGCATCTACATGTCACAAATATGGATAGAGTAGTTCCCCTATCTTTTCTTTAAGCCCAAATTAATTCAATAGGATATTCATTCACCTAATTGGATATGAATAGCTAGCTATTCAAATTCATTTAATGGGAATTCATGCACAACTTCTATATGTGTATATACAGAAGATATGTGCAACTTCTGTATGTGTATATACGGAAGATATGTGGAAATATGCAAGTTGTACATATACAGAAGATATGTGCATATACGGAAGTTGCACTTATACTGGGAAATTCTCTGCTAAATACATGTTGAATCCACCTTGGGAAGCCTCCTAGAACTCTTGAAAATCTCATCCAAGAAATACCTCCCAGCTTTGGCTCTTATCTCTCCTCGATTTTCCTCTAAACCCTTGTGAATTCACCTCTAGGAACTCTTGCACACTTGCTAGGAAATAATAGATTTTGACTCCAACAATTCCCTCTGAATCACCCCTTGGAATTAACAAGGAAATCACCTTGTTGGTGACTAGATTATCTGCAAAATACCTAGCCCAAATTATGACTCTTGCTGGCTCTTCTTAGTCCCACAAAATTCTCCTCCTATGCCTTGTGGAAAACATGTACCAATTGGTAAATGTTTTGCATTGAGGCTCCTAGAAAAGCCTCGAATGTACTCCTCTATACTCTCCTAAAGTGACACTCGAAGTTCACTAAAGGTAGAGTGGAATTCTCGCTCAAGAAATCCTTCTCCTAAACAACAAGGGTTTCCTTGGATTAGCAGCTCAATAGAACTAGTGATTAAACTTAAAATGAACTAAGATATCCTAAATGAGAGCCTCCTTTCTCTATTTATAATTCTTGGCCTCTCTCTCCCTTGGTCCCCCCCACTCTCCACTAGTTCACCCCCTCCCCTTTTCTCTCTCTAGCTCCACAAGTGAACATTTCCTTTTTCTCTCTCTCTCTCTCTTATGACCCCCACTCGCCATGGGTTCTCTCATGGCTTCTCTAGACATGCAACCACTTAGTTCCAGGTTCCACCACTTCATCTCACTCCCCTGCCAACCATTGCTTACCCTTTCCACTATATTGACTTTGGTGTATGTAGAAATTCTCACTGTAGATTAAACTAATTATGCAATGTACTAAAGAAAAATACTTAATCTACTTCTACAATCAAACTTGCAGAAGCTTAATTGATTTTGAGCAAGATCAAATAGAACACATATAACAAATGATGAAGAAATCAATCAAACATGAACACAAAAGAATACTCTGGGGAAAGCCTCAGCTAAAAACCCTGATCTCTATATTATCATACAAGTGGAAATATCTCAGGATTACACAAAGCTTTAGCTCACAAGCTATCCAGCTCTTAGTACAATCCCTCACTGCTGCTCAGACAAAATAGACAACACATATGCCTTCCTTCATACCTCCAAGCCTCCTATTTCCTTGCACAGTTTCTCCTGGGTCCTCAAGCTGCCACCTGTGTGTAATTACCTCACACACTACTCACTAACCTCTGAAATAACCGCTCAATCCTGAAGGAGATAATTCCTTCTGCATGGATGAGTTTCCTTTATAGGAAAACTCATCCAACTGATAGTACATTGTCCCTTCCTTTAATCTCAATTGGGTCTTTCTCTGAACTGGCATGCATGAGTTATTTATGATAGAATATTCAGTTATCTGGAGAACACTAGTTGCATGCATGCATGCATTAACTGACTGAACTCACAATTAGTTCCTCCAACTGTTTGGAACTAATTTAACTGGACTTAACTCAGTTAACTGAGTTAACTATTTACAACTCAAATACAACTCATCCTTATCTCCTTAATTAAGGGATAACTTCCTCAAGCAAAGGGATAAGTGTTGCATGTCTTCACAAAGACTTCATGTTTGATTTTGTCCAACTAATTAACTCAAGATGAATTAATTAATTTCAAACAACTGCTAAGACTAAATTTGAATTTGAATTCTCAATTTTAATTCAGGGACTAATTAAAATTGGAATCTATCCTGAAATGCTACCTATAGCTATGCTATTTTTATCATTTCTATTTTATCATTCCTTGTTGTTATTTTCCACACTGGTAACTGAAATGCTATCTATAGCAATGCTATTTATATCATTTCTATTTTTAGCATTTCTTGTTGCTATTTTCAACACTCCCTCTCAACAAGAAAGGCATTCAACTCAGACTCGATCCTGAACCTTTGGAATGTTCCGCATGCAACACTTCTCCCTAGTGTTGTTGCTCCAACAACTCTAGAAACAAAATATTCCTTGCACAGTTTCTCCTGGGTCCTCAAGCTGCCACCTGTGTGTAATTACCTCACCCATTTCTCACTAACCTATGAAATAACTGTGCAATCCTGAAGGAGATAATTCCTTCTGCATGGATGAGTTTCCTTTATAGAAAAATTCCTCCAATTGATAGTACACTGTCCCTTCCTTTAATCTCAACTAGGTTTTTCTCTAAACTGACATGCATGAGTTATTTATGAGAGAATATTCAGTTATTTGGAGAACGCTAGTTGCATGCATGCATGCAATAACTCACTGAACTCACAATTAGTTCCTCCATCTGTTTGGAACTAATTTAACTAGACTTGACTCAGTTAACTGAGCTAACTAATTAGAACTCAAATACAACTCATTCTTATCTCTTTAATTAAGGGATAACTTCTTCAATCAAATGGATAACTGTTGCATGTCTTCACAAAGACTTCATGTTTGATTTTCTCCAACTAATTAACTCAAGATGAATTAATTAATTATTTTTCAAACAATTGCTAAGACTAAATTTGAATTTTAATTCAAAGACTAATTAAAATTGGAACCTATCCTGAAATGCTATCTTTAGTAATGCTATTTTTATCATTTCTATTTTATCATTCTTTGTTGCTATTTTCCACACTGGTACCTGAAATTCTATCTATAGCAATACTATTTATAGCATTTCTATTTTTAGCTTTTCTTGTTGATATTTTCAATAGTGTATTCCCAAGAATTTAATAGTGTGAGAGTATTCATATAGTTGACACACTCCACATGCATAAACCACACAAATGGACCACCTTTTTCTCTTCGTCGTCGCTTCATCAGATTGAATATTTGGTTCATAATGATCACAAAAACTTGCATTTAACCTTGCTAGGGGCATGCTACCACGTTCCTTAATTCATTAGCCAAGTGGGGTGGTGAAAACTAGCCCCCGACCCCCCCTCCGGCCTTATTCTCAATCATGACCCCATTTGGGGGAGGATGACATTGAAAATTAAAAAATAAGAAAATATTTTTTAATTTCATTTTAATATATACAATGTTAAATAAGTTGACATGTAAAATACAATTGAAAGGACAAAATAAAAGCTCTAAAGTCTAACACAATTTTATTAGAGAAATGCTATTACAAAATAAGAGGATGATGTTGAAAATTAAGGAATAACAAAATATTTTTCAATTTCATTTTAATAAAATTGATATAATATTAAGTTGTTTGAAATAATTTATTTACATTGATCAATTAGGGGAGAGAATAATTGTCTTATGCATTATGATACCTCAAACCACTACAATAACTTATTTAAGGAAATTACCAATACCTCTCTACAACTTTCTTCTTGGGAAATAATTTGGTTTAAGAATTAACATTTAATTTTAGCTCGTGTATTTAATAGAAGTGATTTTATTTATATTGAATAATATTTGTTAAGTGTTCGTATTTACACTATTTTTAGTAATATTTATTTTGGATATGAGATTCAATTTCAAACATAAAATCCATTTTGGGTATGAGATCCAATTTCAAACATAAAATCCATTGGCCACTATGCAAGTTGGATCTTCAAATGATGGGAGGAAATATTGATGACGCAACACACTTTTAGATTCAATAAAATTGCAACTCTGAGATGTCATATATGCAATTTAATTTCTCCAAAATTACCATAAACAAATTCAAATCCAATGTTAACATACAACCATCTCAAGGTTCAATTAAAGACAAGCATAAATACAAAACAATAATAAAACATTTAGCACAAACAATCACAACAACAAAACTACACTATTTGTTAAATGGAATGACTAGATTCTTGAACCTCCATTAAATTCACATAGCCTATGTTACAAAGTCATTGAAACTATACAACCCAAATCAAAGGAGAGTCAAATATCTTGCGAGTATTCACAATTTTCATTCTTTTTCTCTTTGGATTTTGACTTTACAAGTATCCTAATTATTCAAATTCCAAAAAATAGTTATAAAAAAGAGAGAGAAATATTAAAAATAAAATAGACACACATAAACTCAAACCATAATGAATTCACAAGAAACAAAGTTTATGGGCTATTTTCAATAAGAAATAGCACGACCTTTTATTATTTCATCGACAAACTTTTTGGAATTTTTACAATCTCCTTTTTAACCTTGCCTTTATAATGGCTCAAAGGAAACTTACAATGGAATCATCATACCCTCAAATATGCTACATTACATGAAAATGCCATGGGAAAAACCATGGGTTAATGAACCATGTAAACCAACAATGTGAAACCAGTTAGTGATGTATCGATTGACACCTCGACCAAGTTAAGTTGACCCTAACTGCCCTAGAGATTCCCCCTTTAAACTGTACTTGGGGATATTGCTTTGGTCCCAATATCTTTGTTGAAGTCCATATAAAAAAGTTATCATCCACTGGAATACATGGGTAACTACTATATCTACTAGTTTTCTAGGACACTTTTTCTCGTACATGGTTCATCAACAATTTCACATCTTGAAATTTCACATTCCTACTTCAAGCTCGCATATGAGTACATATGCCACTGTTGTGCCTATTCTAGTGGTCCATTACACAACTAGATCATGCATAAATCCATGTGCCAATGCAATAGAACATGTATGTTGGGATAACAAGTCTAACAACAAACTAACCTCAAGCTAGCATATATGTACATCTTCCACTCATGTTTATTCAAGTGTTTCATTTCATAACTTGATTCTCCATCCTAATTTTGCATGAGATGGATGACATCATGTGCTATTGGTATGCCTAAATAACAAGTCTAAAAGAAATCTTGGGGATTCCATCTTTCCTATGTCTATGCTTCACAACTTGGAACAAACACTCTATAATGTTCATGCACTATTTTGGCTATCCATAACATGTTATATCCTTCCCTAGGCATTGTCACCATTGAATCTATCTACAATGTCTCATCCATGTAGTAATGTGACCTTTCTTTCTACATATCTTGATCCTGCGCTGATTCATAATTTGCATGTATTCCTTAACCTCCACTAAGAAATCATCTATTGTGCTTATCTCACCTTGAGGCGTCCTTTCAACATCAATTTCACTCACTAGATCCCTGAGATCTCTCATCGGCTGAGCTCTTAATGTTGATCTTACGTAGATCCATCCCAACAACCACTAAACCACTTTTTTCAGCTCTCAGTTTCTTAGTAGCAACATCTCATTAGGCTCTAAATATTAGGATTCAAGGTGCTTTTGCACACCATTTCTCACTAGTCCTCTAATGCATCCTTTAGTCTCTTTTCTTTGACCTTGGAAATTGCCTTTGTTTTAGGCATATTTTCCCTTTCTCCACTCTCACATGGGTAGCTTGTGTGAACATAACCTACTCCTCCTCCTATGCCATTCTCTTTCCTTGGCTTTGACAAACCTAAGCACCATAGTGACATGCTTTTCTTTATATTCTTTTTGTTTTTGCTAAATCTACTAGCTTTTCCACAACAATCTCCAATCACAGGCCAATATTATTTTCTTTTAGATAAAGCTCATTCCTGGAGAGAGCGCTCATTGACTCCCAACATATTAGACCATTTATTGATTGTTACCAGGAAATTAATTCTTTTCTTGGCAACTTATGTCATTTATCGTTTCCTGACAACTTATGTCATTTATCTTTATGTTTTAATCCAAATTTCGCACAGGTGGGATGCTATTATGGAGTTATATTTTTACCCCCTTAGTCTTTGGAGTAAAAAATACATACATATCCTCACTTTAATTATAATTAAAAACATAAATTCAGCGGGAGTGTATATATATATCTATATATACTAAATAAGAATTAAAAAAATACATATCTTAAATTTAATTAATAATTGAAAATTCAAAAACTATAATTTTTCAAAATATCAGTTATAAATATTTTAATTATTTAGATTTTTAATTATTATCATGTTTTCTTGGTAATTAAAGGAATTGACATCTACGTTAGAGGGTTTTTTGTGGATGATACAAAGTCGATTCTACCACTATAACTTCTACGTATTCATAAAATTGATTCAAACAACTACCACTATAAACCCATATATACTCTCTCTTGAGGAAATAATTTTGGATTTGAACCTGTAATCTTTACACAAAGAATACTTAAACAAAACACCCTATCATGAATTGATTCACAACCCTAGAACTATCAAAAATTTTAAATAAAAAAAAAAATCATACAATAGTTTTTTTTTTTAACATCCATCATAAACATTTGAATTATCAAGAATTAAAAAAAAAAAGAGTTTATTTTTATTATTGAAAATAAAAATTGTTTCATTACATGTAGTGATTGGATTTAGAGGTTAGGGTTTCACTCTAAAAGACAATCAAGGTTGGAGATTTAGAGGGTTAATGTAACTCACGCCAAATATGATCATGATGATTTTAATTATAATAATATTTCTTTCAGATTAATCATATCGTTGAGATTTGCTGGACGTTTCGAACCAACTAATGTGGTTCATCCTCAAGGCAAAAACATTTGTCCTGAGGATGAACCACATTAGTTGGTTCGAAACGTTGTCCTAATCTAAATAATCTGATTAATCTGAAAGACAATATTATTGTCAATATGGATCAAAAAAGTCTAAGATCTAACATGATTTTAATTACTTATATGACCTTGGATAACCTAGACCATAGGCTAATATATTTTAACAAGTGTTTACATCTAAATGAGATTTTATTGTAAGTGGTTTTTATGACTTACATGTTCCTAAATACCTTAAACCATAAGCTAATCCACTTTAAAAAGGATTTTAAAGGGATTTATATGATTTGATCCTCCTTCAAGTTTAATATATATGAAGTTAAAATGAATATAAATTTATTTATTTATTTTCTAAAATGATATTTCTGTTACTAAATTATTTTTCTGTAAAGAAACCCACAATCACAAAATAAATTAGGTTAGTGTTTATTATAGAATTTTCATAAAAGTAAAAGAGATAAGTGGTAAAATAGAATACCTAGTATAATGAAGCCTTTCTTAGTGAATATAGGGGCCCTCTTGTGGGCGTTTGAGCTAGGCTTGAGATTATAGTTGTAATACCTCGAGTTTCCTTAGTTAAAAAAAATAAATAGTTATAACTACTATTGAATTACCTTATGAGGAATTGGTAAATAGTAGGTTAGCTAAGAACCTAATGAAGTTGGATATACTCTCACAAATTTTTTTTATTGTTATTTTATGATTAATATTGCTTTTATCTAAAAAGCAAAACTCATGGGAAGACCCACAAGATTTCCTAACTTCCAGAGGGATGGGGAGAATAGTTATTCCCTACTCCCTGGGAATTTAAAGGAAAAATCTGGGAGGAGAGGGGGTTGGCTAGTTCTAGTTGATAGAGAGAGTTACAAGAGGTTGGTTGAGGGCAGGACACTACCTAAGAGCGAAATTCCTGAGCTAGATGAGTAGATTATTCTGTAGATTCACAAGCTCATGCAATTTACTAAACCACAGGAGAAGAATCAACTTCTACTTTCAACCAGTGGAAGCCAATAGATCAATGAAAAAATATGAACAAGAAGAAGATATATCGACAGTACATAAAAAAATATGTACCTGGGGAAAACCATAACTCAAAACCCCTACTATCTATATTTCATTAATTAGAAATATAAAATGAGAATACAATGTTTTTTCTCACAAGAACAATCCCTGCACAAGTATAATAAACTCTCAGCTCACAAGCTAGCTCAAGCCAAACCTTACCCTCTTCTATTTCGCTCCAAGCCCCTATTTCCTTGTGAAATACCTAGGATGAATAACCTATATTTAAATGGAATTCATGCTTCCAAAACTGTGCAATCCTAAATTAGGTCCTTTTCCTGATTGCATGCATGATATTTACAACTCAGTAAATCATACAACTGATAGTACATTGTCTCTGCACTCTAGTCTCAACTGGGTCTTTATCTGAATTGACATGCATGAGTTTATCATGAGGGAATCTTCAGTTAACTGGAGTAACACTTGTGAATGCACCCGTGCACCAACTGACTACTAATCTTCTATTAGTTCCACAAACAATTAGAACTAATTTAACTGACCATAACTCAGTCAAACTGAGTTGTCTAATTACAAAACAAATAAACTCATCTTAAACTCCTAAAACTTAGGGAGAACATATACATGACTTCAAAAAGACTTCCAACTTGAATTTCCTAAGTTAATTAAAATTAATTAACAATTTACAAGTTTCTGTGAGAATAAAATTCGATTTTAATTCTCAGTTTAAATTCAAGGACAAATTAAACTGGAATTTCTTGTTGCCATTTGTCAACACTCCCTCTCAACAAGAAAGGGATTATCAATTGCCCTGATCCTGTCTCTGTGAAACTCAAATTTACATCTTGGCAATGCCTTTGTCAAAATGTTAGCAGCTTGCTCCTCCATGGGAATGTAGTTTAACAACATAATCCGCCTCAATACAGAATATCTAAGATGATGATATTAGATATCAATATGCTTGGACCGATCTTCAAAAAATGGATTTTCAGAGAGTTTGATACAACTCTGATTATCACAGTAAATCTGTTGGATGCATTTGCTAACCAAAAAAACCAACTAGGATCTTCCTCATCCATATGGCCTCACATGTTGCCTCACTCGTAGCGATGTACTCTACCTCTACTGAACTGAGTGCAACAGATCTCTGTTTCCTGTTGTACCAAGAAACTGACATTGATCCAAGACTGAAGGTCCCTCCCTATGTTCTCTTCCTGTTGGATGGACTTCCTACCCTATCTGCATCTGTTAAGCATTAAAGCTTCACTCCCTCTATCCGTTTGTACCACAATCCATACTAAGTAGTGCCCCTGAGGTATCTCAACACATGTTTTTTTGCCTTCCAATACAACTTGGTAGGCCTAACCATCGCTTGAATAACCTGGTTAACTACATAGCACTTATCTGGTCGTGTTTTCACCAAGTACATGAGTGAACACACAAGCTACTTGTAAACAATAGCTTCCACTTATTCCCCTGAAGTAGCATACTCTTTCCTCTATTTACCTTCTAAAGGAGTCTCCACAGGTTTACTACTCTCCATGCGGAATCTTCCGAGTATTGCATTGTTATACTTACACTGAGACACAAACAAATCCCCATCACCTTGCCATACCTCCATGCCTAGAAAGTAATGCACGAGCCCCACGTCCTTCATCTCAAACTCTCTTGCAAGGTCCTCCTTGCAAGACTTGATTAGCTGATCATCACCTATCAATACGAGATCATCAACATAAAGTACAATGATCAACAATTTACCTTCCACAACTATGTGGTACAGGTTGGCATCTGCTTCACTCTTCGTGAAGTCCAACTCGGTGAAGTAGCTATCTATCATAGTGTACCAAGCACGAGGTGCTTGCTTCAGCCCATATAATGCTCTCTTGAGCCGGCACACATGCGACTCACGATCAAAGGTCTCAAAAGCTTCAGGTTGCTCTATGTACACCTCTTCCTCAATCATACCATTAAGGAAGGTTGTCTTTACATCCATCTGATGTATCTTCCAACCCTGCTGTGCTGATAGTGCCAATATAGATCTAATCGACGAGTACCTTGCAACATAAGAAAAGGTCTCATCATAGTCAATCCCCTCTACCTATGAAAAGCCACGGGCCACAAATCCGACCTTATGATTCTCCACACTACCATCTGTAGCTTTCTTTACCTTGTAAAGCCATCAGGAGCTCACCACTAACTTGTTCTCTGGTCTTGTAACCACATCCCAAACACTATTACGAACTATGGAGTCATACTCCTCCACCATGGCCTCAACCCAAACTAGCTGTTGCACTTCTTCCTCAAAGGAAGATGGCTCTATCACAACACATCCGCTCATATGAGCCATGTATCTAGTGTATCTCTCAGGTGACCTCCTCTTCCTGCGGTGAGATGTGGGTGCTCCCACATTCTCTGGTGTTGTCAACCTCTCTAGTGCACTTTCTCCCATCTTTGGAAGACTATGCCTGAGTGGATGTCTCCACTCCCGAATCCTCTGCATGTGGCGGCTCCACATCAACCTTAGGAACCAAAATTTCCTCAATTAAATGTAGTTGTAGCTCCCTCTCAAGGGAAACTCGCACAACCTTCTGCTCACCAACTTGACATCCTTGCAAACCACTATTATCCTGTTGGTAAGAAAGTCACCCAACAGTTTTGAGGTGTATCAGTGTACCCCACAATTATCCCCAACTCTGATGTCAGCTCAAGTTTCTTCCATGCATCTTTGGTCACATGAAAATATATCGATGACCCAAAAATCCTGAAGTGACCAACATCTGGCCTCTTACCAGAGAAAGCCTCCTTTGGTTCTTTCATCCCAAGTATCTGATGTGGGATTCTATTCTTAAAATAGACTGATGTGTTGCATGCCTCAGCCCACAAGTGTAGTGGGAGGCCTTAATGATGCAACATTGCCCGTGCTGCCCCTACAATGATTTTGTTCTTCTTCTTGGCCACCTCATTCTGCCATGGGTTATGAGGTGTCATCAACTCCCATTTAATCCCTTCTACTGCACAAAAGTTCTTAAACTCATTTGAGACATACTCACCATCGTTATCACTCCTCAAAGCTTTAACCTTCTTGTTCGACTCTTTCTCAACCAATGCTTTAAATTTAAAAAAAATTGTGAAAGTTTGATCCTTCTTCTGGATGAAAAATATCTAGCATTTACAAGAAAAGTCATCAATAAATATAACATAATGCTTGTGTTTGGTCATGGATGCTGTTGAGAATGGTCCACACACATCTAAATGGACTCGCTCTAGAATAGCCTCTACTCGACTATCTCTGTCGTGAAAGGAAGCCTTGGTGTATTTTCCCAAAGCACACCCCTTGCATTTATCAACTTGCTCAAGTGTACCTTTGGGAAGCCTAGTAGAGATCTGCTCTATGATCTTCAAACCCATGATGCAAGTGGCCCAATCGCTTGTGCCACAACTCACCAATGTCTTGACTCTACACCATCTCTTCTTTTGTGCTCAAAGCAACACAATCCACTACCTCCAACTTATAGAGATTCTTCACCCAAATCCCAATCTTCTTTACCTGACCCATCGTTATGTGTCTAAGGAACGCCTTTTCTTTGCTAAAGACCACATCATAGTCTCTGTTCTCCAACATGGAAACCGATACTAAGTTCTTCTTCAACCTGGGAACATACGTAACATCCCTCAAGGTGAGAGGAGCACCATACTCCCTCTGAAATGTAACTTTGCCCAATCTTGTACACTATACCTCCCGTGATCACCCATCTCAATATGCATCTAGACATCCTTCTCCTCCAGGTCACTAAACAACTCCTTGTAACCAGTCATGTGGAATGAAGCTCCACTGTCAAGGTACCATACACTACCCATCAGTGATGACACCATGCATGTAATGAGAGTAAAGTCCAATTTGAACTGAGAGGCGAGAGCCTCACCCGCCGCTCCTCTCGAGGACTTCTTCTTAGACTTCTTGAGTGGAAAATTTGTAGCAAAATGGACCAACTCATGACAATGAAAGCACTTAACTTTCGACATGTCTTTCTTCTTACCTCCATGGCAAGAATTTGAGTTGGAATGGGAAGCCTTCCCTTTTCCCTTCCTTGCCTTACCTACTAAGGCACAATTTTCCTCATCATCAGTACTAGATGAGGAACCATCTCTTTTGTTCCTTCTGATCTCCTCATGCATCAAATCTGACCATAGTCATTCCCTTCCATTCATAGAGTCCTGATAGCTATTCTAACTCTTAGGAAGGCCTAAGAGATCTAGGCTTACCATATCATCCTCGGAAATTGTTGTTCCAACAATTCCAAGTTCATGTTTGCAGGTTGTGAACTAGGTTAAGTATTTTGGAATGGTCTCGCCTTTCTCCATCTTTATTTTTCGAAGTTTATATTTCAGTGCCAACTTCCTATGGTCACTGCTATTCTGGAAAAGGTCTAGAAATTATTTCTGTTAGCTCTGCTATACAGTGATGATTTTCTAAGATCATAGGTAGGCTTGGTCTACTTGATTGTGCACAAAAGGATTCCACATTGGTTGCTATCTCCTTTCTTCCCCTATTCCGCTTATCCTCTTTCAGCTCTATTTCCTCTGTTTTTCCTCTAAACCTTGCAAAATGGCCCTTTCCAACCTTAAGCCCTGGGTGCTTAACCCATAAACCCGCGCCCATATGACCCTACATCATAATCGCAACCGTTGATCGCCGCACCCTGATCCAATGGTTCCCCTCCACAAATAACCTGCCCGTCTGTTGTCTGCCTTCCAATCACCTACGCCACAATTGGACAGCATTCATTCCTCCCACACCCACAAACCGCCCGCAAGATAACTCGCAATCAAAGTGGTTTTTGCTTGTTCCCCCTGCCACGCATCATGTGTTGACTCGTATTGCTTGCCCTTATACAATTACTACCTTGTACCCCAAGGTGGTGCGATAAATATCGCTCGCTGCCAAAACCTTCCTTCTCGCTCGTTAACCCTCGTGCATATCCTCTGCCTGGTGACCGTTGGATCTAACCGCCCGAGATCCAACAAATCACGATTGTCTGCTCCCACTTCCTCCTAATACTTCCTAGGAAGCAATTCCCACCATCGATCCACCAAATCTAACAGCTGATGTTCTTCCTCCATCCGTCCTTACTATCCATGTCCATAACCATTCCATACTCCAAAAATGATGAAGGGGCCAGCATCCAGTACTCGGCGCAGTAGCTCCCAAACAACCACATTGAACTGGAAGAATGGCCGAGAAGGAAAAGGACAAGCCTTGAGCAGTTAAATGCATTCAGCAGTTATGGAAATTCATTTGTACAACACTCCGGCTGCTTGAGAAGTACAACGGAGAATCCGAGAAGATCAAATTCGTCCATTGAAGTAGGCAGACTATGCCAGAAACTCCATCAGACAGTTAAAGAGGTTGGTGATCAATTATGACCCCTCCACACCTAGAATAGTAAAATATCTTTGTAATGAAATTCTATATATACCCAAAAACAAGATGTAATCAAGGTTGATGGTTGTTGTTTTGATGTAAGGTTCAACTTCGGCATTTTCAGCTAATACAAGCTTCTTTTGTTGTTAATTTCTCACTTTCCATTTCTACTCTGTCCTAGTCTATGCCTATTATGTAGATTTCCTGAACTCTTGATGTTTAGCATTAGAGGAACTGTCACCCTACCTCTGTGTTAAATTCTTGTACATACAGTAAATGTGTTATGTAGGTTTCTTTTTACTTAGTGCCAAAGAGTTGTCATCCTGTCTGTGCATTAGGGAATAGATTTGTAGACTTTTCTGCTGGTTGCAGCTGACCATCACAGAGTCCTGTGCATTTGCTGGTGCAGTCAGTATTCTCCATATTCACCTAATCCTTAAATTGTGAGTAATTGGTGGTCTAAAGCCTTGTAGTCTAGGGGTGTTCACGCATGTCTGGAGTTAAGCATAGTAGAAATGGTTATCTGGCTTGAACAAGCATCATTCCTTCCATTCATCCATTTCCAACATTATGTTGACTTTGTAATGTTCCTAAGCATCCCTGAGATACAACCTAGGAGAGTTTCTTGGGGTGATAACACTTTCCACATAGCATACATAGTTTCCTTTACATGGAGACTCGAGACAATGTGGTCTCAAAATCCCTCAAGGATTATCCGCCTTGCCTTCACCACACACTTCTTCCATTCGGCTAGATGCTAAGCATCCGATTTTGATGGTTTAGGAATGCCATGATTAATGAATTTGTTCAAGCCATTATCCTCCAACATGGCCTCTATCCTGTCCTTCCAGACTATATAATTCGAACTTCCTTTCAAGGCATACTCGAGCTGCAAATCGTAGAACGCCATCTGCCAATCCTGAATTATGTATTGCACATTCAAATTTCAGCTATAACCCTAAAATTTTTTTTTTGAAATCTCCTCTAGTATATTGTCTTCAACTCTGATTCCATGTAGATGTTTCTGTAGATTCACAAGATCGTGCAATTTACTAAAGCACAGGACAAGAATATACTTCTACTTTCAACCAGCAGAAGCCAATAGTGTTATAGACATTTTTGGGCACTTCAACCCCAATCATAAATGTCCATAAACTGAGGGCTCCTAAGTCCCTAAAAGTGTTGCTTCACTTCCTAAAGGAATAAGTTCAACTGATTACATCATCTCCAAGAAGTTCTCCACTGAAAACTGCTCATAAATGGTCAAAACTGGACCATATTGAAAGCCTAGTGCAGAGGGTGCGATGCATATCACCTTCCCAGTGTACAAGGTGTGATGCATACTGAATTTCTACTATGTAGGGTACGATGGTCAGGAATGGACAAATGGCAGGGACAAAATGCAAGGTGGAAGATCATGGAATCTTCTAGAAGCTTCCCCTCTGACACTTGCCTCTCTATTTTCGACCAGGGATGAGTAAGGATCTTCATTCTCCAAGTGGAAGCAGGAACATCAGAGGGAAGACACTAATCAGATCCAGAGATGATTACACCTCCCTATAATCATCTATATATGGATCCTCATCACAGAGATCCAGAGGTTGGATTTGTATTTATAGAGAAGTGTTGTTTCTGTTTTTTGGTGTACATTCATAGTGTTGGGTGATCTAAGCTTTGCTTGAGGTGAAGAAGGGATTTCTAGCTGGAGGATGATGCTGGGTCAGAACATATGGTTGTAATCCTCTTGCTACTTTTCATCCTAATAAAGCTATTCTAGTTTTCCTCCATATTCTTGTGTGCTTGTTTATATATGCATTTATATGGTTAATACACATCTAGTCCTGTGTTATTTATGAATATAGATCTTTGTTCTTCGATAGTAGTATGTTGCTGTGATTCCACAGGTGCTCTTTGAAGCTGGGCAGACGAAAAAGAAGTGGCAAAGCTCTATCAGGAAGGAGAAGAAGTCAAGCACAAGACTAAGGTTGGTCTCCTTGGTTCTCCTCTTGTCTATTTTCATAAAGGAAAACGGAAGTAGACTTTACTTGTTTGTTTCTAAGATAGCCACCCATCTTAGTGGGAATAGCAGCATCCGAGTGGACACTATTCCCGGTAACAAAATGGCGACTCCACTGGGGAGTGGCTAGATTGTTTGTTAGCCTATCTATCTTTTTTTCTTTTATAAACTTACAGATGGAGCCTGAAGCCAAGCCAACTAGCCTTCGAACTACATTTGTTATACAAATGCAAAGTAGATCAATGCTTCTTCAGTCTATCTTTGGGTTATGTTTATGAATTAAACAATTGATCTGAAAAAAATCTAATTGCCCTAAGTGATGGCTCTAGTAATCTCCTTAGATCACCCCTGTGTTTTACATACATTGAACATTACTTACTCGACCTAAATCCGTGAACTGAATTGCAAAATGTGAGTGAAAACTTGTTTAAAGTCTTGCACTGGTACCGTCGCACCCTGCCTTCAAGGTAGTCTATATGCATTGCACTTCCCGAGTGCAGTAGGTGCGCTGCATACTGGTTTCACTATGTAACAGGTGCGATGGTCAAGGAAGGTTAACTTTACCTTCAGACTGTGGTTTTTTCCTCACTGTTTTCAGTCCTATTCAGGAGTTTTGTTGTCTGTAGTCAGTGTATCTCTGTGAAAACCCCCTTCTCTTGCATTATTCCGCCTCGTTAGTGCAAAGAACTGTAAGTGTTTTTATATATTGTGCGCCATTTTCAGTTCTCTTTTGCAAAAAAGTAGCATAGTCGAATTGTCGTTTCTGGATCTGAAAGTGTCGTAGCTGTCGTTTTCAGTTTTCAAAGATAATAACATTGTTCTTGATAGTTGATTATACAGTTACTATTGCATATGATTTGAATTAATAGTTTTTAAAGTGTCGAAAATCAATTTTCATTTCAAAATCGCAAAGTGTCTCTCTTACCTTCACTTCATTTTGAAAAGAAACTTGTTGAGTACAGTCGCTTTAAAAGTAATTCAGATTTGCACATAGCTTTCTTATCATCATTCATACATTAAGAAGGCTGAAAACAAATACATGCATGTGCAT
>APFE030919662.1:0-16809 GCA_000404065.3 Pinus taeda | reverse complement strand
GACTTATGGAGTAAATATAAAAAAATGTTTTATTTGTTTACCATACCTCTCTCTTATTTATATTTTTATTAATTTACTATACCTCTTTTACAAATATGGTATTTGGCCCATAGGATTCACTTAAATAAACCTCTTTCTTGAGCCTTCCTCTTTCTTGAGCCTTCATAAATAGAAGGAGGATTATGGACTAAATATAAAAGAGGTTTTATTTATTTACCATGCGTCTAGTTTATTTATATTTTTATTTATTTACCATACCTTTGAGTAAGTATAAAAAGATGTTTTATTTATTTACCATACCTCCACTTTACTTGTATTTTTATTTGTTTACACCCTTGCATGTATATAAGGTGACTTATGGAGTAAATATAAAAAGCATTTACCATACCTCTCATTTATTTATATTTTTATTAATTTACCATATCTCTTTTATAAATATGGTATTTGGGCTTTGGCCCATAGGATTCACTTAAATAAAACCTATTCTTGAAAATGGGCGAATGGATTCACTTAAATAAAACCTATTCTTGAAAATGGGCGAATGGAAGGTTGTAACTCCTAATTTCAATTCAAGGGCTAAATTTACCTTTTCTACCCTCTCCCTTAAAATAAGGTGGGCTATTTGAGGTGATTTGTAAAAATGTATAGAAGCCTAGTTCCAGAAGCCAGCGGTTGCCTATTATTAGGAATAGTCTTGAAACCTATGTGTAGGTTAACTTGAAAAAAGTGTATATGATCAAAAATTAAATCTCAGAACAGAACTTTAGAAAAGGAAGATCACAACAATCTATAATTTTCTATAAATGCTACTGTTGTACCCTTGACTTCTTCTAAAAAAACGAAGGGATTGATTTACCGGTAACTAAGGAACGGTTAAGTCAAAAAAATATATGTACAACTTGTAGCACTGTAATTATCAATAAAAACCCTATGAACAATTATCCTTTTCTTAAAAACCCTCTGAACAATTATCCTTTTCTTCATAAACCTATTCGACCTATTCGACATGATCGAGATGAGGCACAAGTAATCTATTTTAATGCCAAAATACTAGAATAATTAATTAACAGATAATGTTCTAAGGTAGGAAGAGTATAAAACAAAATAGTTAAAGCCATGCGTTGGGACAACATTAAAATAGAGAATTTGGTGCTCATAAATAGAGGATTGACATGTCAAATGTACACATATTTATTTTTTTGCCAAGAAACAACTCATATATATATATATATATATATATTATATATATATATATATATATAATATATATATATATATTATATATATATGAGTAATTTGTGTAATTTGATAAAAGAAAACCATGGATGAATTCGTGATTAAGTTGACGTCCTTATTAAGATACATACTTTACATATGGGAATAAAAAGCTAAAGTGCAATATTTTATTAACAATATGCCAGTTTTTATGAAAGAAAGAATAGAGTTGGACACCGAAATCCATGGATGAGGCCATACGTAAGGCCATAACCTATTATCAACAAATCAAGTAGAAAGGAGAAGGTAGCAAAAGTTGGCTAAGAAAAAAAGGAAAATTTTTTTTTTTTCAAATTTTAAAAGTACCAAAATGTTAATTCTAGGATCTTGATAAGAAAACAACATAATGGAACTGCAGGGAAAAATCAAGTCAAGCCTAGACCGCCCAGTGAAAATAGGATAACAAAAGCATCTAACAGGCCAAAAGGAAGTCAACACCCAAAGCCACCATTACAATGTTGTCGTTGTGGAGAACCCCATTACCACAAAGATTTCCCCCACCGTATAAGAGAAAGACATGTAGCAAATTTTTAGGAAGCTTCCACGGTCAGATATTTGGAAAGAAGTATTCCGCGGATAAATGCAACCCTAAAGGACAACCAAGCCTAATATTAGCCTACCATGGTGGAATTCAAAGGTAAAGTAACTAATCATCCTATATCCATGTTGATTGATCCAGGAGAAATCTTGAGTTATGTTAGCCCTAAAGTACTTGAAGTGTGTCATTTATCCTCTGCTAAATTTAAAACCCCTTGGTTAGTGCAATTAGCCACTAGAGCCAAGCGTAAGGTAAAAACCAAAGTAGAAAATTTTCCAATAGAAATAGCAGGATATGTGGTGACTGTAAAATTGAATGTGTTACCCTAAGGATCATATGATATACTCATTGGGATGGACTAGTTAGAGAAACAATGGTCGGTGGTCAATTTCAAAGATAAAACTATTAGTTACCTCTTGGAAGAAGGTGTTAGACAAGAAATTCATGGAATTAGAAGAGCTATTAAGCTGCGACCAATCACTACCAATCAATTAAGTAAATGTATTTGAAAGGGTTGTCAGGTATACACTGTCCAAATTGGTTGTACCAATTCCAAGGAAAAGACATCCACCTTAGGGGATATACCTATTATTTAGAAATTTGTAGATGTGTTTCTTGAAGAGATACCGAGGTTACCACCTAACAGGGGTATCGATTTCACCATAGAACTAATTCCAGGGGTTGCCCCAATGTCAAAGGCCCCTTACCAAAGGAGTATACCTGATTTAACAGAGCTCAAGATGCAACTTTAAGAATTTTTAGATAAGGGCTACATTCGCCCAAGTGTGTCACCTTGGGGGCACCTATGTTATTTGTATGGAAAAATGATGGTACATTATCGTTGTGTACTGACTACCGAAAACTTAATAAGTTGACCATGAATAATAAGTACCCATTGCCAAGTTAGTAATAAAAGCATGTGAATTTGGATGGGAATCAAGCCACATTTTATAGTGTAATGACCTATTGTTATAAAATGAGTATCTTCTTTCACAAAATGAATAATTTCTTGCACTATTTACAAACTCGGATTAAAAGTTCATGTAATAAAGTTAATAAATGCAAAATAAGACCAAGGTCATTGGACACGTATTCCAAGTTGAATGTTGGGCAAAACATCCTAGTGGATGTTCATTTAGTTTATTATGGTTAAATAAATTGGCAAAGGAAATGACAAAGGCATTTAAAAGGCAAAAGACATTAATTGGCATTTTATTTATGAAATAATGGAAATTAGGTGAAAAGGAAGGTGAAAGGTCATAGGTTGTATGTGAGGAGGAAAATGAAGGAAAATAATGGAAAATTGAAGAAAATAGAGGCCTTAAAGATAAAAAGGCTTATGAGGATCAGTTCATAGCTTTTTACAGTTTAGTCTTGGAGTTCTCTCTCTATTCTCTCCTCTTTCATAACCTTGCACACTTAGAGCATTCTTGGAGCACTCTAACATTGGAGGAAGGAAGGAAAAGGGAAACAAATATCAATCAAGGAAGAGTTGTATAAAGCGGCTATAGTGGGATTACTTACAAGTATTGAGTTGCATGTATGGTTTCCTTGCTAGTTTAGGCATGCATGGTACATGCATGTGTGTATTTGGTTCTCTTGCTATCATTAACATAGGTTTTTCCAAGTGTGATAGTGGTTATTAGCCTTGCCTTTTCATATCCGGATAGCTATGGTGTGATGGGTTTTTTTTACTCGATTGAGCTGGATTTCTGGATGGTTTCAAAACTAAGTTGGGTGGTCTCACGAAAACTCCCAAAGGCCTAGGAATGTCTTGACTAGTAATGGCGTGATACATGGTAAAGCCCGAGGGTGGAGACGGGTAAATTCCTCACAATTTAGGTGGAGAGATCTGAAGCCATCCATGATTTTTCAGGGCCTAGTGATCCATTGAATGATATATGGTAGGATTGTGGTAACGCTTATAGTGTATGTTTCTTTGTTTGGGCCTAGGAATCCCTTGATTGGTAATGATGGGATACATAGTAAATCCTAGTGGTATAAATGAGGGTTTCAGGCCTAGGAATCCCTTGACTAGTAATGTCGGGATACACGGTAAATCCTGAGAAGCCCTAGTTGGTTTTGTTGTGAGTCCTACATTCATGCTTGGAATATGGCACAAGGGTGATTGGCTAAAAGAAAGATTTGGTTCAACCCAATCTATGTGTTGTGGATTTTTTTAGCACCACCTGAAGCACAAGTGCTTTAGGGGACCTAGAAAGCCTCCTAGAGATAACCTCTGGGTTGATTATAGACCAGTGCATAGGACATCTTAAATAGAGGAGTGCATGGGAGATTATAAGTGGGATTTCTATTGCACTCCAATTGTCACGTAGTTTAAAAAGGTTATAAAGGGGGGCTTGGTTCAATAGGCCTTCATTAAGGTAGACTCAAGCCAACACATGGATCCAAACGCAGGGGGTATATTGGGGTAATCTCAAAGAGAAATGTCTTCTTCTAGTGGCTGACACACAACAATGGGACAACTTAATACTGAAGTTGTAGAGATGGTGGAGGGGAGGAGGGGAAGGAGGGAAATAGATGCGTAGGGCTATAGACAAACATAATCCTTAGCAACAATGTTCCAACAGAAATATGGAAGAGGAAGGAGGTGAAATGGCAGAAACAACAGTATGATAATTAAGGTTTCATGCCAGATATAACATGGGTATCATTAGCACTAAACAACATGAGTAAATCTGGGCTCACACAGGTACTGTAGGTTAATTTAATAACACAAATAAATTTGCAATTACTACAGGTATTGTATGCTATTTAATAACACAAGTCAATCTATAATATAACGCAGCTACTATTCTCTATTTGGTAGCCTAGATAAATCCATCAATTAGGGGGAAACCACAACTTCATTACACTATTTTAGAGAAGGGAAACACAAATGAAATGAGATTTACCAAGAGGAAACATGCTTCACATTGATCATGTTTGGAATCACCAGGGAGTTTCATTAATCCAATATGGGTCCAACATACCAATCCATAACACTCAGTACAACATCAGTCAAGTCCCCATGAATGAGCAAATGGAACCAAAGTGGCATCTCATAATTCAGACCTTGTGGGTGAGAAATTTTGGAACCTATTTAAAGTGTTGCTTCCCTCTATTTATAAGAAGAGGGGGATCTTAGATTACAGTTACCAAATATCTCAACCAAAGGCCAGCTGATTAATGTACTAGTTGCCTCGGCCTGTGATAACTCCTATTGCCCAAAAATATTTCCAATGATCTGATCCCTTTCTTAGAAAAAACAAAAATTACAAAATAATGCAAAGAAAGAGGAAGACTGAGAGATGATGGCGGAAGTGTCCCTCTGTTATTCTTGTGAAGGCCTCTAATTAGGCCATGTCTCTGTCATTGTGCGTCCCTCTATCTACTCAGCTGGTCCCTGTCGATTTCACCTTAACTGTCAAAGTAGCTCGTTCTCTGGAGTTGGGAGTGGGTCAACTGTGAATTTATGTCACATAGTGGAAATGGAGCACCTTCCGACAGTCCTTTGTTGTGTATAGGAGTGGAGCACCATGCTCTGCCATTAAGTCTTATTGAGCCCCCCCATACTGATTTACTACTGCACCGACTTCATTCATTGCTTCAACTACCGACCCATTCGCCTTCAAAGCCCTGCACCATGCGCTTGCGGCCTTACGGTAGCAAGACTTTTCATCTTAAATCAATGTTTACAGGGCAGGACCTTTCAATCTGCTTTATCCCCTTTACCTTGGCCCCTTTTTGTAATCTGCTTCATATGACCGGTGACTTGAACTAGGTTCTTAGCCTAAAGCCGTTGGAGCCTTCAAAAATTTGTTCAAGGGCATTTTTCCTTTAATACACGAAATCCCACACACCGACGGTTTACAGTGCTTGCCTTTGATAACACCCCTTGACACCTGCGATCACCGATTTGCGGGACTGGGCCCACCAAAGCTATCACAATCACAACATGGGAGAGGGAGAGACCCCTTCACCTCATTTCATAGCGTAGATTGACTGCCTAGACGTGAGATCCTCATAAACTACACTACATAAAATATCACATTTGGGAGGATCTCCCGCATATCAAAATCACAAGCTTGGAGGGACTATGGTGGAGGAGGGACTTAACCTATGTGATTGCGATGGGTGACATCATCACCACCACATTTCACCCTATGAGTGGTGACATGTGTCACCCAAAAATGCCTCCCTTAGGACCCAGAAAATGTTGAATCCGCATTGCACGTGTCCTTCATACTTCCACATTAGCTACCATGTCATTTATAAGGGCCAATGGTAGTCCGCAACATGGCCCCCTGGAGGAGAGAGAGAAAGGCCCACCCAAACTTTGTTTTTCTTTGAATTCCTTTGTTAAATGAAATCATCCTTCCCAGACGATTTAATGGTAAAACCCAATATTTGGTGATTCCTGTGATATCAACATTTGGCGATGGTTCTAGCCCTGCGCTTGCGTGCACCCCTTTGCACTTGCAATTACCGATCGACAATGTTGGTGTTCGGCATGATGAACTGCTAATAAACCATAAGCCTATGCCTGGGACCCTACTGATGGCTGCTTTGCGATAAGACTGAACCCGCTAATTGTGATTTGTGATATCGGTGATCAGTTAATAGTTGATCTTACTAACCTCCTTTGGTGTTGTTGGAAGCTCCGATTGCAATTTTCAATGAGCCTTTTCCTTCGGGCTATTTTTCTTTGTTTTCTAGCTTTCCAAGGTTAACTTCAACATGCTCTAACTTCTGATCCAGAAGTCCATTTAGGACTTCCACATACCATTGGAAATCTCTTTGTGAGCACTGTGCAATGGAGAGGGATTGATTAAACTCTGAGAGCTTATGTGGCTTGGGAAATGGCTTCAAACTTCACTACTCTTATGTATTCTGGGCAACTGATAACTAGTAAAGTAGTGAGTGATAACACTATGGTCGAGTGGTACTTGGAAGTCCCTAATTTGGTTGGATTTTGTACATGTTAATAAAATATATTTTCCTATTTTATTTCATGAGTAAATGTGCTTGCTATTATGCGGCTTTGATGGTTGTTATATTGTTTTTATTATATTGGTTATATGCTAGTTATAAGCATGGTTTTATGATAGACTTTGGTTATGGCTCTCATTGTGTTTTGTTTAGTAAATGAAATGTTAATGAATGTATGGCTTAATAGATGATAATGAAACTATTGTGAGAGGGCATAAAACCTACTTGATGAATCTAAGATAAGTATGAGGTCCCTATGTTCATATGTGTTTTTATGACCTATACATTACATGTTCATGATGTGTTTGACGAAATGTTGGTCATGGTAAGGATGAGTCCGGTTAGTTCCTGGTTCAAGTTTTTCATTAGAAGCCTTATCTTCTTGTTATTTATCATTTCTGAGAATTTAATCAAGTTCTGAGTAGAGGCCTAAGTCATATCCCTAAAAAGGTGGCTCAAATTTTAGGGTGGCTAACACAAAATTGCCTAAAAAATATTATAGTCGCATGGAGTCCTTGTTGTGGGAGTGAATGGAGGATTTTAGTTGCATGGAGGGCTTTTCATAGGAGAAAATGGGGCTTTAAAAAGAAAGTTAACTCATAGGTTGGGCATCTGGCGTGGTTTGTTAGCCCCTGAGGGGACCTCTAGCTCCCGAGGAAGGTTAGTTTGGTTTTGGTTTGTCAATTCCACTTCCTTAACTATACTTGGAGAGTTAAATAATTACATAGTAAATATTTGTCACATGATTACCCTAGTGTATCGGTTATCTTGGGTAAATGTGGGAGGAGAGTGTTACATAAACATTTCCAAAATTAAGCTTTAGAAAATAAGGGGAGAAGGGCTCCAGAAGGAAGGAATATGCATTGTAGTAGGTTGAGGAGAGGAGGAAATCATGAATCTTAGAGTAGTAAACCAACTGTAAATCAGTAGGACATCCTTTCTTGAGGCTTGTTAGTCTTGATATGACTAGGACTTCGTGGAAATTGATTTTTTTACATTATTTTGAATTGTGATTGAAAGAGAGTCATGAGAGAGGGACAGATTCTTGAATATGCGACGATTCCTCTCTTTCCAAATAGCTCAAAAGAGAAAGCATGGAAGGACATTGTAGATGTTGTTCAAGGTAGGATTATTAAAATCTTTATCCTTCCATTTGTTAACGGTATGAGGGATGTTAGATAGATCATGACATGATCTCTTCATGCTATCTATTAGATCACTCCATCGATAATTGGAATAGGAGAAATTATCAAATAAGTGCTCCACATTTTCATCTTCTTGAAGGCACAAGAAACAACAAGAGTGGCCCATATGCTTTTATTCTTGAATTTTTTCCTTTGAGCCAAGAGCAATAGGAAGATGGAAAATTTCAGTCATATATTTCTTTACCTGATGCAAATCCGGATGGAATATTTTGGAAATTCTTTGAAACCCACTTCTAGGATATAAGCCTCACAAATGGAAAAAGAAGCACTTGGTTCGTAACCCCAACATATTTTATTGGCTAAGTTGGATATTAGAATGAGACTTTGCTAAATCTTCTGCCAAAATTTTAACCAGGTCTCCTCCCTAGGCTTGGGGTTCAATTCCCTCAGAATTAACCATTGTCAAGGTGCTTGATATGAGTTAAAGGAATCTCAATAGTATTTGGATTTATGAAGGCCTTAGGAAATTATGTGGAGGCATAGATCCCTTAAGTCCTTTTGGTCTTGGAATTTTGGGAGTTGTTTCCATGATGTTAAAAATAACAACACAAAGTTCCAATTTAATTTGTCCTTGAATTAAATTGAGAATTAAATCTAAATTCTATTCTCTTAGCAACTTGTAATAGTTAATTAAGTTAAATTGACTTAATTGACTTAAAACATTTGAGTTGGAAGTCTATCTAGAGTCATGTAGAGTGATCCCTAAATTTTAGGGGCCCATGTTGAGTTCTTTTGAGTTGTAATTAGATAACTCAGTCTAACTGTTGAAGGAACTAGTAGGAGGTATAGTAGTGGAGTAGTGCACCAACGCATTGCAAATACCACACATGTTAACTAAAGATTCACTCATAAATAATTCATTCATGCCATTTCAGATGAAGACCCAGTTGAGATTAGAGTTCAGGGATAGTGTACTATCAATTGTATAATTTTCCGAGTTGTACATATGGTGCATGAAATCAGTTGAGGACCTATGTTTGGATTGCGCAGTTATGGAGAGTGGATTTCCCAATTAAATATGGGTTGATTCCTGTAGGAATTGTGCAAGGAATTAGGGGCTTGGAAAGCAACAAAATTGGCTAAGTGTTGGATTTAGTTGGCTTGTGACGCAGAGAGTTAGATTGTACTAGCGCAGGAATTGTTCAAGATGAACAAGCATTGTATTTTCTTCTCAGATATTCTGGTTAGTGCAATACAGATAGTCGAAGTTTTTAGTAGTTGCTTTCCTGAGAGAAATATTGTGTTATGTGAGATTAATATTCTTCCTTTTTATTCTTATGTGTTTTCATCAATCATTTTTGGTTTTTAGTGAGAAGAGTAGAGTAGATTCTTGTCTCGTGTTTTATTAAATTAGATAAGTTGATGAATCTATAGAAAAATCTACATGGTATTAGAGATCAAGACAATATAGAAGAGGAGAATTCGAGTTTTTTGTGCAGGTGAAAATCGAATTTGTAGTTCATACTTCAAAGAACCAATATGTCTTTCTACAGGTTGCGACTTGAGTATGCCTTGGAGGGTAACTCAAATTACATAGATTGGAAGGATAGGATGGAGGCAGTGATGGAAGAAAATGGCCTCAAGGAATTCATATATCATGACATTCCTAAGCCTCCAACATCAAATGCTAAAGATATATCTGAATGGAGAAAGTGTGTGGCAAAAGCGAGAAGGATTATCTTGGAGGGAGTTTGAGACCACATTGTCTCGAGTCTCCATGGTAAGGATACTCCAAACTCAATGTGGAAGGCGTTGACAGACCTGTTTCAGAATAGTAGTGACCATAGGAAGTTGGCACTGAAGGACAAACTCAGAAAGATCAAAATAGAGAAGGGAAACTCAATTCCGAAATACTTGACCAAATCCACTCATTATCGTGATGAACTTGGAATTGTCAGAATTACTATTGCTGAGGATGATATGGTGAGCCTAGCTCTTCTAGGAATTCCCAAGAGTTCGCATAGTTATTAGGACTCTGTCAATGGGAGGGAGAAGCTGCAATATTGGGAACGACTGTGGTCGAATTTGGTATAGGAAGAGATTTAGAGGAACACCAGAGATAGATCTTCATCAAAGACTGATGATGAGGAAAATCGAGCCTTAGTAGGTAAGGCCAAGAAAGGGAAGGGGAAGGAATCCCATTCCAAATTGGATTCTTGTCATGGAGGCAAGAAGAAGGACATGTCAAAAGTTAAGTGCTTTCATTATCACAAGTTGGGACGTTTTTACACAGTGTTCGCTCCAAGGTTGATAAGAAGCCCTCAGGAGGAGTGGTTGGTGAGGTTCTTGCCTCACAATTCGAATTGGAGTTTATTCTCATCTCATGTATGGTGTCATCGATGATTGGTAGTGTATGGTATCTAGAGAGTGAAGCTTCTTTCCACATCACTGGTAACAAGGAGCTCTTCAGTAACTTGGAGGAGAAGAATCTTTAGATGGATATTGAGATGGGTGATAATAGGAGGTATAGTGCTACCAGGCTTGGTACAGTTATCTTTAAGAGGGAGTTAGGTGCTCTCCTCACTTTGTGAGATGTTATGTATGTTCTTGCTTTGAAGAATAATTTGGTATATGTTTCCATGTTGGAGGATAGAGGCTATGACGTGAAATTTAGTAAGGGAAAGGTGTTACTTCGTCACATAGCCACAGGACAGATAAAGAGGATAGGGGTTCGGGTGAAGAATATATACAAGTTGGAGGTAGAAGATTGTGCTACCTTGAGCATGAAAATAGAGAAGGTGAAGAGCCGAGATATCAATGAGTTTGGCACAGGAAGTTGGGTCACTTGCATCATGGCACTTTGAAAACCATGCAACAAATTTATATCGGTCTTCCTAAAGGTACGCTAGAGCTAGCTGACACATGAAAAGGGTGTACTTTGGGAAAATACACCAAATATTCCTTTCATGACAAAGATAGTTGAGCACATGTGATCCTCAATCAAGTCCATTCATATGTGTGTGGACCATTCCCGACAAAATCCATGTCCAAGCATATTTATTATGTTATATTTGTTGATGATTTTTCTTGTAAATGTTGGATCTTCTTCATGCAGAAGATAGATTAGAATTTTGCAAAGTTTTGTGAATTTAAAGCATTGCTCGAGAAAGATACTGACAGGAAGGTTAAAGCTCTCAAGAGTGATAACGGTGGAGAGTATGTGTCGAATGAGATTAAAAACTTATGTGCGGAAGAAGGCATTTGATGAGAGTTTACAACACCTAATAAACCACAAAATAATGGGGTGGGTGAAAGGAAGAATAGAAGCATTGTAGGAGTAGCACAAGAAATGTTGCATGACTAGGGCCTACCACTACACTTGTAGGTTGACATATGCAAAATAGTTGTTTATTTGCAGAACAAAATCCCTCATCGAATTCTTGGGATGAGTACACTGGAGGAGGCTCTCTTAGGGAAGAGACTAGATGTGGGTTACTTCAGGATTTTTGGATCATCAATATACTTCCATGTGACCAAAGATGCATAGAAGAAGCTTGAGCTAACAACATAGTTGAGGATATTTTTTGGGTACACTGATACACCTCACAACTATCGGGTGTACCTACCAACCAACATAATGACAATGGTTCACAAGGATGTAAAATTAGATGAAGAGAAGGCCATGAGATGTTCCCTTTAGAGGGAGCTTCAACTACATGTAGTTGAGGAGATTTTAGCTCCTATGGGGGAACTTCAGATTAATGTGGAGCAATCACATGCAAAGGATCAGGGAGTGGAGACACCCACTCAGGCAGAGTCTTCCAGAGAAGGGAGAAATCGCACTAGAGACTTTGATAGGTTATTACATGATGCGAGAGAGAGTGTGGGAGCACCCACATCATAGCGCAGGAAGAGGAAGCCACCAGAGAGGTACAATGGATACATGGCTCTTATGAGCGGATGTGTTGAGACAAATCCATCTTCTTTTGAGTAGGCAGTGTAGAAATCGGTTTGGGTTGATGCCATGGTTGAGGAGTATGACTCCATTGTTAGGAAAAATGTTCGGGATGTGGTCCTAAGTCCAACAGACAAGCTAGTGGTGAGTTCCTCATGGATTTTCAAGGTAAAGAAAGCAGCGGATGGTAGTGTGGAGAAACACAAGGCTAGGTTTTTGGCTCGAGGATTTTCTCAGGTAGAGGGGATTGATTACGATGAGACCTTTTCTCCTGTTGCAAGGTACTCATCAATTAGATCTATTTTGGCACTGTCACCATATATGGGATGGAAGATACATCAGATTGATGTAAAAAAATCCTTCCTTAATGGCATGATTGAAGAAGAGGTGTATATTGAGCAACCTGAAGGTTTTGAGACCTTCGACCGAGAGTCGTATGTGTGCCGAATCGAGCGTTGTATGGGCTGAAGCAAGCACCTCGTTCTTAGTACACCAAGATCGATAACTACTTCACCAGGTTTGGCTTTACCAAAAGTGAAGTAGATGCAAAACTTTATCATATTATGGTTGAAGATAAATTGTTGATTATTTTTTTATATGTCGATGAATTGATTATGACATGTGATGATAAGATCATAAAGTCATGCAAAAAGGATCTTGCAAGAGAGTTTGAAATGAAGGACTTGGGGCTCATGCACTACTTTCTGGGCATGGAAGTATAACAAGGGTATGAGGAAATTTTAGTCTCTTAGGGAAAGTATGTCAACGAGATGCTGAAAAGGTTCCACATGGAGAGCAGTAAACCAATGGAGACTCCTCTAATAGGTAACTAGAGGAAGGATGATGCTACTTCTGGTGAAGTAGTCGAACCTACTATTTACAAGAATCTTATGGGTTCACTCATGTATTTGGTGAACACACGACCAGGCATGTGTTATGTAATTAACCAACTTAGTCAAGTGATGGTTAAGCTAACCAAGATATATTGGAAGGTAGCCAAGTATGCATTGAGATACCTCAGATGCACTACTCAGTATGGTTTATGGTAAAAAAGAGATAGGGAGTAAAGCTTCAAGGCTTCACCGATGTAGATTAGGCTGGGAGTCCATCCGACTATAAGATCACATCAGGAGGGATATTCAGTATTGGGTCAACAACTATTTCTTGGTACAACAAGAAACAAAGACTAGTTGCACTTAGTTCAGCAAAGGCAGAGGACATGGCTACTGGTCAAGCGGCTTGTGAGGCTATCTAGATGAGGAAGATTCTGGTTGGTTTGCTTGGTCAGTAGATGGATCCAGCTGTTATTTATTGTGACAATCAGAGTTGTATCAAACTGCTTGAAAATCCAATTTTTCATGATTGGTCCAACCATATTGATTTCCGGTATCATAATCTTTGAGATTGTGTGCAGAGGAGGATTATGTTGTTGGAGTACACTCCCACAAAGGAGAAAGATACAAATATTTTGACAAAAGCATTATCAATATGTAAATTCAAGTTTCATAGAGACAGGATCAGGGTAGATGATAATCCCTTTCTTGTTGAGAGGGAGTGTTAAACATAGAAACAAGAAATTCCAATTTAATGTGTCCTTGAATTAAATTGAGAATTAAATCGAAATTCTATTCTCATAGCAACTTGTAATAGTTAATTAAGTTAAATTGACTTAATTGACTTAGGAAATTCGAGTTGGAATTCTATCTAGAGTCATGTAGAGTGATCCCTAAATTTTAGGGGCCCATGTTGAGTTATTTTGAGTTGTAATTAGATGACTCAGTCTAATTGAATTATAATTAGTTAAACTAGTTCCAACTGTTGAAGGAACTAGTAGGAGGTCTAGTAGTGGAGTAGTGCACCAGTACAACCCCAGTACAACACTATTTAACTAAAGATTCACTCATAAATAATTCATGCATGTCAGTTCAGATGAAGACCCAATTGAGATTAGAGTTTAGGGACAATATACTATCAGTTGTATAATTTTTCGACTTGTATAGATGGTGCATGCAATTAGTTAAGGAACTATGTTTGGATTGCGTAGTTATAGAGAGTGGATTTCCCAATTAAATATGGATTGATTCTTCTAGGAATTGCACAAGGAAGTAGGGGCTTGGCAGGTAAGAGAATTGGCTAAGTGTTGGCTTGAGTTGACTTGTCAGGCAGAGAGTTGGATTATGCTAGTGTAGGAATTGTTCAGGATAAACAAGCATTGCATTTTCTTCTCAGATCTTCTGGTTAATGCAATATAGATAGTGTGGGATTTTAGCAGTTTCTTTCCCGAGAGAAATATTTTGTTATGTGTGATTGATATTCTTCCTCTTTTTTCTTATTTGTTTCCATCGATCATTTTTGGTTTCCGCTAAGAAGAATATAGTAGATTTTTGTATTGTGTTTTATAAAATCACATAAGATGTTGAATCTACATAAGAATCTATTAGAGTCCTCCCAAAACATGGCTATTTGTCCATCATGAATTTCCTAGAAGAAATTTTGTTGTATCAAATGAATTCCTTTCTTCTATAGATTCCAAATATAGGAGCTTTCTTGGGAGAAGGGAATTCATATGAGTTCCCCAATAAAAACTTGATTAGAATATTTTATGATCTAGATACATCTAAGGTCTTAACCTCCTTGGAGCCAACACCACTAGATATTGGATCTTGGAATTGAAGCTAAAATTGAAGTATCTCTTAGCCCTAGACATCCCTTCAGTTTGGTTTTGATATCTTATCCCAAGCTACAAGAGCCCATATGTCACCCTCAAATTGTTGGTGAAATAGAGGGAGATCATCCTCAAATAAACACATTCCTTTGCTTCTCCTAAATTGTCGCTTTAAATTCCCATATGGGACTCTTCACTGCTATAATAAAGAGAAAATGTGGCGTCAAATCTCCTTACCAAATACTAGGAGAGGCCAAAAAGGTTGCAAGCAAAGATCCATTTAGAAATAAAGAGGAAGGCCAAAGAGATATGACTCCCAATCCAAAAAATCTAGTCAGGGTCAACGCCAAAGGAACAATGAATGTTGAAGAAATAACTCTGATGTATTTTATCAAACACCTTAAGTAACACACAAGTTGCCATTACGTTTGGCATTATTACTAAAAACAAAAGGAGAAACTTTTCTGATTTTCTTCATATATTTCCTTTATTTATTTTCTTCATAGGGATTTGCTGGACATATTTCATTATTCCACTTTCTATTCAAATCATATTAATTTATCGAAATATAAGAAACAAGTTGATTAACTTTGATGATGACTAACTATGATGATGAATTGTAGTTAAGAGGATGGCTATGTTATGCATCAACTACTTTGTTTCCAAAAGTATACAATGTCTTTTATGATTGTAACATATCTATGAATACAAAGCTATGCAAACTTTTCATTCTCAACATTCATTCTATTTTGTATTTCACACAAGGAATTTGTAGCTTCACCTCCTTTACTCCTTTACTTGACACAAACAATCAATTTAATTATCTAAGATATGTCATGCATTTCTTCCCAAATGTCTATGATTCTTAATGATGTTTGGTATTGTTAATTACAAAAGATGATGTACTTGCCATTTGCCTTCAAAGCCAATGGGATGAAGGTTGGGTCTTTCAAAGAATGACAGGTGATGAAAGTTTCGTCCAAGTAATAGTGAGGGTTTTGATAATCTAATTGATTTCATGCTTTCATGGATTTCGAGTAAGATTTTGGTTTTTTTCTAAGGGGGTTTATTTGAGTTTTGAATGGTTGTTGCTTCTTTTCATTTTGATTTTTCTGCAATTGTCCATTCCCGACACATTAATGGAATTATTTGGATTCCATTGTTGCTGGTTGGATTGATCTCTTGCAGTTCAGGCATATCATTAGGGTTTGTAATTTTGGGTTGAAATTTAGAATTAAAGTTTCAAGAATAACAAAAATAGAACCTCTTAACTTACAATCAAATTTGAAAATTGAACTTCAACCTAATTTAATCTATCCCTTCTCATAATTCAAACAAAATTATAGATAATTTCCATTTCATAACTATCCAGGCGGAAATGTCGTCTATGGCCAAATTGGCTTCATAATTTTGTCTTTGGAATGTTTTATCATGCTGATTTAATAGCTAATTTCCCCATTTTTATTTCAACACGGTTTATTTTACATTGTTACTCCATGGCCATGGTCAAATGTTTTATCAAATTGAAAAAATCATTGTTATCTTAGGATATAACGAGATCATGGGAAGTGTCTCCAAAATCGTTGTCCTTAAGGATGGTTATTTTTTCTCTCAATTGCTATGGTAGTTTATAATAAGATAAAGGGCATTGTCTCTATATCGTGCTTTTTATGTAAGGTTTGACAATTTTGCATGAAACAAACCCTTGATCAAAAACCAAAAACGGGGCCCATACAGATCTGTGGGTGATCCGACCTCGAAACGTGTCCCAAAAATTTTGAAACGAGGATCGAGATGGAAAAGATGATTCTTGGCATGTGGGAATTGCCTCACTCGATCCATGTTTTAGAATTTCTAGGATGCGTTTTAAGTGGTGGGTTACCCAGTCGATCTGTCGCAGATCGGGGCCGAATACAAGAGGATCACAACCAGTTCCGTGGGATGTCGGTCGGTTCTGCTATGCGGCACCACTAATTTTCTTTTTATTTATTTATTTATTGTTAACTTGTGGTTGGGGATGGGTCTAAGTTGGGTTAGGGAAGGAAATCAAGGGATTAAAAGTCTCTTTCTTCTCTCATTTTCTCACTCTTGTATTTTTGGAGAGTTTGGAGAAGAGAGAAGAGAGCCTAGAGAAGTGAAGAAGGACCTTGGAGGAGTAAAGAAGGACTTCCATCTACAAGAGCTAAAGAGATAAGTGCAAACCTCAAACTCCCTTCTTTTTTTTGTCATATATATATCT
>APFE030919644.1:0-15507 GCA_000404065.3 Pinus taeda | reverse complement strand
AAAGAGAAAATATCAAAGAATTTAAGAACTTGCATGGAAAAACTCTGACCAGAAGATGACTGCCTCAAAATAACCAGGTTGATTACAGTACAGAGTGCAGTGATGTTCGTAGACCATCTGGATTCATTCAGCACGAAGGAGTTCTGGATGATTTGGTGCCAAGGAGAAGAGATGGAGCTGAAACAAATCTTGAGCAAATGGTTTGGGAGACTCCATGCTACTGGATAAACAAGGGTGGAGTACATCGAACCAGCACAGCCGTTAGATGGGTATACATACATCCACACCATCGATGAGGGGAGAAGCTTGAGGGGCGTGAAGTCAGAGTGTACTATGGCCATACCCCATCACGTGACAGAACCGGTGGTAAATAAATTCCCGAGCAAGATGTTAAGAGTAGGCAGCACCAGCATTAAAGCGGTCATCAAACAAAACTTCTACCAGAAAGTTTTTCTGACAACTCAAAACAAAACTCTTTGATATTTCCAGAATGGCGTATGTGATATTTGAAATTTATGTAAGGTCAATATGTAATATTTAATATGGACGTTTGAGGTTGAATAGGGTTTGACAAATATGTAAAAAAATAAAAATTATTAGGGTATGTTTATATCATGTAGGTGGGTACATTACAACTATAAAGTATGCTCTTTGTGAAATAGGCATCCAAATAGACTAAACAACTGTGAAAAGATATGAAAATAAAACATATAACTCATGGGGATTAGTGACCATTCTATTTATAAAGTAATAGAGATTACTTCTTGAATAATATCAATGAAATATACCAATTGAATTTACAACTACCTTTTTTTAATATTTGTAAAAAAATCATCAAGTACTTATTAGATTATATTTATATTTATAATTCTAATTAAAAATATATATATTTCTTAATTCTAATTAGAAATAGTAATTTAAAAAATTGCCCATTTATTAAATGGGATCCAAATAAACTAAACAACCAAAAAAAATATGAAAATAAAACATTGATTCACAAAGATTGTAACCACTCTATTTATAAAATAATAAAGATTACTTCTGGAATAGTATCACGGATGACTTTTTATCTAATCAATTATTTAATCTTATCACTTCTCATTAATAGAAATAGGATGCTTTACTAGAAAATAAACTAGCCCACAAAAATACAATATTTTGCTACCAATTAAACTAACCCTCGGAACCAAGACCAGGAGTACATTCAGAAGCTAACCCTCAGAACCAGGACAAGGAGGAACTTCAGAAGCACAAGGAAAAAGAGTAATATCATGACAGAAGAACAAGGAAGCGACTTTCAGTGGATAGATGGCATTATTGGCATAGTTGATGGACACACCATCTCCCGCCGCCAATGTTTTAGGGTCTATCTCTATCGTCGACGCGAAGGAGCCACAGCTGATGTGTATATTGCGGATTGCGCACCCAGTAGCCCATGTGTTTCTAATTTCCACAGCATATACAGGTATACCAACTGGCCCTGTGTAGATCATACGCTCACTCACTGAAATGTTTCTGCCAGAACACACTTCACTGACACTTTGGCTCTCTGAGTAATTCACATTAATGGGCGACCCACCAATTTTCTTCACAACGGCATCAGGTTCAACATGTGAGAGAAAAGTTAGGAATATGGACACTGCAAAAAACAGCTGAACAACATAGGGGCCGTTGGGCCGTTGTGATTACTAAAGCACAGGGCAGGCATTTTTTTATATGTAATCCTTCACAAAGCTACCTCCCCCCAAATTTGATGATTCTATTCCACTTCTATAATTTCATTCGAGTTGCAATGAATTTATATGCGGACAAAAGTTTGACGGAGAACCATGTGAAGCTGTTTATGAGACTTAAGTGATTTGTGTTTCAATTTCAATCCTTTGTAGATCCGAATTCGGAACGGCCATGACGTGTGTTACTAGCAAAATCCATCCATCATAATTAGCGCGCTGCTCCCTTTATCCGTGTAACAGATTCATTTTGATAATCTAGCGCACTGCTCCAGACGAGAAATAGGGCAGTGTTTTCACCACCTTTTTATTCAGTACAAGTGCTTTCACCACCTTTACATACTGCTTGAAACTTGGTGCGGATATTTGATTAGAATTTATTTTTGTTGGAGTGGGATTCTATATTTTAATTTAATTATAAATAAAGTAAATTAGGTATATATGTATGTAGTTTTTAATAAAATATTTTAGAATATTTTGAGCAGTATTTATGTATAAATTAAAAGTAAAATATATTTTCAAAGCAGTGATGGTTTTTTTAATGACAGATGATTAAATTAAATCTATTGTCACGTGAACATGTAACATATAGACAAGTTGTATTAGTAAGTTATAGTATTGGTGTATGATAATGTCTCAAAATTTATTCTAAAAAACTTTATCATATATGAAAAATTGTATTAGTAAATTATAGTATTGATATATGATAATATAAAAAAATTATATTATAAAGTTTACAAGAAAAAGTGAATCTATTTAGTTAAGAATCTTGTTATATATATATAGATATAAGATACATTAATTTTAGAATTGAGAATTCTGTGATTTGTCATAGTTGTAAGAAGAGCTTCGGCGTAAATCACATAAGAAAGAATTTTGTCGACGCGTTTCGAACCAACTAGTGTGGCTCATCATCAGGACGAGTTGAAGAAACAGACCTGGCCTAGCAGGTTAAATAGACTGATGCAGAGACTCCAACGACTATATAACGGCTAATTTTGACACTAGGACCTAGCTCAACTATCTAATATTATTATATTAAAATATAATATTTCATTTCTAGAAATTGGTAAAATTAGGTACTATGCATAGAATCTTACACAATTTATTAATTAAATAACATTAATAAACTAATATTAATGGTTATTGTGAATTAATTATTAGTTTAAATGATTTCTTTTGAGGAACTTATATTATTATTGTTGTTTTAGTAATATTAAATTAATAAAGTAATACACAATTTCTAGAAATTAGTAAAAAAAAAATTAGGTATAATGAAAAGTAATATATTGAAATTAGTTGTAATGAATAGTAATTTATTTGGTTAAATACCATTCTGTTAATAACAATTATTACTAATGGTTCTTATAAATTTATTATTAGAATGAGTGATTTCCTTAAAAGACGTAATTATAAATTCTTAAAAAATCATAAGTATTTCCTTTATTAAATTAAAAACTAAATATATACAGGAATTATATATTAATGTGATGTTAAATTATTTATCTGTTTATAAAAGTTATTAAGCTTACTACCTATTAATACTATTCATAGGAGGTTGGATTAAATAATTTATTTTATGCATTGGGATAAGAATAATATTTTAATCATATCAGCTACAAGGGCCTTACTTATTATTGCTAGTATGAGGAGGGTAAATATAAATGAAGAAATCACAAACAAACATAAATTGACAATCTAAGAATATATCATAAAATAGAAACCCTAATAATCTTGATTATAAGAACAACTACATAATACCACCTATTATTCTTTTCGGGTATGATGTTGGTATGATTTATTTGTTTTTAACTATTATTCGTATTTTGATTTGACCTTGTTTATGAAGGTCCTTATCCTAGGTGGTATTATGTAGTTGTTCTTATAATCAAGATTATTAGGGTTTCTATTTTATGATATATTCTTAGATTGTCAATTTATGTTTATTTGTGATTTCTTCATTTATATTTACCCTCCTCATACTAGCAATAATAAGTAAGGCCCTTGTAGGTGATATGATTAAAATATTATTCTTATCCCAATGCATAAAATAAATTATTGAATCCAACCTCCTATGAATAGTATTAATAGGTAGTAAGCTTAATAACTTTTATAAACACATAAATGATTTAACATCACATTAATATATAATTCCTGTATATATTTAGTTTTTAATTTAATAAAGGAAATACTTATGATTTTTTAGGATTTTATAATTACGTCTTTTAAGGAAATCACTCATTCTAATAATAAATTTATAAGAACCATTAGTAATAATTGTTATTAACAGAATGGTATTTAACCAAATAAATTACTATTCATTACAACTAATTTCAATATATTACTTTTCATTATACCTTTTTTTTTTACTAATTTCTAGAAATTGAGTATTACTTTATTAATTTAATATTACTAAAACAACAATAATAATATAAGTTCCTCAAAAGAAATCATTTAAACTAATAATTAATTCACAATAACCATTAATATTAGTTTATTAATGTTATTTAATTAATAAATTGCGTAAGATTCTATGCATAGTACCTAATTTTGCCAATTTCGAGAAATGAAATATTGTATTTTAATATTATAAGAATAATAATAATATTAGATAGTTGAGCTAGGTCCTAGGGTCAAAATTAGCCGTTATATAGCCGTTGGAGTCTCTGCATCAATCTATTTAACCTACTAGGCCAGGTCTGTTTCTTCAACTCGTCCTGATGATGAACCACACTAGTTGGTTCGAAACGCGTCGACAAAATTCTTTCTTATGTGATTTACGCCGAAGCTCTTCTTACAAATACATTAATTTTTTTAATAATTCGGAATAATAATAATTAAAACAAAATTATATTTTAATTAATTTTTATGATTTTTTATGAGTGAATCAAATTTCTTGTACCATTGTTGAGGTGAGTGTTTCAACCCATACAGACTCTTCTTCAACCTACAAACAAGGCCTTCTTTGCCTTTTTCTATGAAGCCTTCTCGCTGGTCCATATAAATTTATTTCTCCAATTCACCATGAAGGAATGCAGTTTTACATCTAACTATTCACATTTTAGGTCTAAAGCAGCAACTAGACCAAGAATGACTCTAATGGATAACATTTTAACAACAAGTGAGAAAATTTCAATGAAGCCAATAGCTTCTTTTTGGGCAAAACCTCTCACCACCAGCCTTGTTTTATACCTTTCCTTCTTTTCGTCACCTTCATGCTTAATATTTTATACCCATTTGTTTTGTAGAGCCTTTCTACCTTTTGGGAGGTTTACCAACTCCCAAGTTTTATTTTCGTGCAATGAGTTCATTTCTTCTTCCATTGCTTTCTTCCATTCTTTACTGTGCTCGACTTTACAAGCTTCTTGAAAACAATTAGGTTCACCTTCGTCAGTCAACAAAATATAGCTTGAAGGAGGATACCTTTGTGAAGGCTTATGAGGCCTAGAAAATCTATGAACTAACTGTGGTGGTGCATTATCAGGTTGAATCTCCTGTAAAGGTTTCTGCAATATTCCTTCTTCTTGGTGTTCATCATTTTCCACTTGTTGTTCTTCGTGCTCCTGAATTTGCAATTCATTTTCTTGTATTGGTGGTATGTTTTCCTGCTGCTCTTCCAACCTGTCAATAACCTTCTTGACCTCCAACTCACCTACAGTGCCCTTGAACATTTCTGACTCATTAAATATAACATCCCTGCTTCTAATAATTTTATGTTTGACTAGATCCCATATACGATAACCAATATCTTCATCCACATATCCCAAAAAAATGCATTTCATAGATTCATCATCTAGCTTAGTTCTATTTTCTTTGGGAATATGTACGAATGCTTCACATCCAAATATTTTCAAGTGAGAATAATTCAAATTCTTACTAGTCCAAACTTCTTTAGGGATATTACCCATCCAACGTTGTAGTTGGAGATCTATTTATGAGGTAGCAAATGGTCGTGACTGTTTCAACCCAAGAATTCTTCTCAAAACTATAATTGGACAACATACTTCGCACCTTTTCCATAATGGTGTGATTCATCCTTTCTGCAACACCATTCTATTGAGGAGTACGAGGCACAATCTTCTCATGCTTTATGCCAAACCTGTTACAATATTCCTTAAATGCATTTGAGCAATATTCTCCACCATTATCTGTTCTTAAACACTTCAATAATTTGTTAGTCTCTCTTTCAATAACAACATGGAATTTTTGAAATATTCCAAACACTTCACTTTTATTTTTCATAGGATATGAGAAAACCTTCCTAGATGCATCATCTATAAATGTTACAAAATATGATGTTCCTCCTAATGATTTGATGTTAACAGGTCCAAACACATCTGAATTTACTAATTCTAACACATTTTTCTTTGTGTCATAGCCACCTCTAAGGAATGAAACCCTTCTTTGTCTACCATATATAAATTTTTACCAACAAGGATTTTTAAGCCCTTCTCGCTTATGTGACCCAAACACTTATGCCACAAATATGTTGAATTTACTTCTTTTGTGACATCAACCAAATCCGATTTTCCTATCAGTGTCTTCAATGTATATAATGTTCCTGTCTTGGGTCCTTTGGGCACGACCAATGCACCTTTGGTAATTTTCTAGCCTCCTTTTCCAAAGCTTGTCAAATAGCCTTCATCATTGAGTCGTCCCATAGAGATTAAACTCATGTGCATTTCTGGTACATGCCTGACCTGTTTCAACAATATATCTTTTCCATCTTTCATCTTGATATGGACATCTCCCACTCCAACAATACTACACAAATGATTATTCCCCAAATGAACTCTACCATAATCCCCATGATTATATGAAACATGACTATCTTTGAATGGGGTTACATGGTGAGATGCCTCAGATTCAAGGATCCAATCAAAGCTACTACTAGATTTATATACACATGCATCCTCTACTGAAATAGTAAACAACACATCACCATATGTGGCTACAGCAATAGTCTCACCTTCATTTTTTTTGGATTACTTGTGATTTGTATTAGATGGTTTTTCATCCTTTTGTCCTTTCTTCCAGAGTCGATATTTTTTCTTCATGTGCCCGGTTTTACCACAATAAAAGCAGATGATCCTTCCTCTCCTTGATTTTGATCGACCTCTTGATCTTGATCACCCTTGCCAGCCTATACCCATTCTCCTACCACGATCAGCTACTGCTAGAGCCTCTCCTCCTTGGTTTTCCACAATTGACTTGCATCGTAGCTCCTCATTCATTAGACTGCTGCTCACATCATCAAACTTTAGGGTCCCTGTAGTTGTTGAAGTGCTAAATTTTCCGAGCTGTCTGGCATAGAGCACATTAGCAAAATAGCTCCAATTTCATCATGTAAAATGATTTTAATAAAGGCAAGTTGATTAGTAATAATATTAAATGCATTCAAGTGCTCAGCAACTGAAGCACCCTCCTTCATATTGAGATTATAAGGCTTCTTCACCAAGAAAACTTTGTTTGATGTCGTGTTCTTCTCATATAGATCATGGAGCTTCTTCCATAATCCTTCAACCGTCTTTTCTTCGGACACATTGAAATAAAAATTCTTTGCTAAATATTGGCAGATTGTTGCAATGCCTTTCTATATAGCTTACTCCACTCTTAGTTTATCATCAATGAGGGTTTATTTGTTGTGTCCTCAATTGGAAAATACTAATCCCTTAAAATTAGTATATCCTCCATCTCTGATTTCCACAGGGAAAAATTATCCCTGATCAACTTCTCCATATCTGTAACTGTTGTCTCCATTTTCAATCAAATTCATGCCCCAAAACACAAAAACTCCACTTAAAAATCACTTTAATTATTACTCTTTAAAATTTAGTAATAATGACCTTCCTCCTTTTAAAAGACCCTTTTCAAAATTCCTACTCCCTTTCTTAAAATATACTTTTCAAAATTCAAACATATAATTATGTCTGTTTCATAATAAATATAAAAACATATATATGTTTTAACCTTTTCACTTTCACACATACACATGTTGGTTTGAAAAAAAAAAATCACGTCTACGTGCAAGCTGGATGTGAAAAAAAACATTATGAACACCACATTCCAAACTCCACAGATCTCCACGTTTCAAAGCCCAGCAACACGTTTCAACATAGATCCACGACCTTGTTTTTCTTGCAGCAAATGTCTTCTAGTTCGAACATTCCTCGGCTAATTCCTAGACATATCCCTTTACTGGACTATCTTCTTTGCAAGGGTTTCCGATTTTTTGGACAGATCCTTCAACAACTCTAGAGGTAACAGCCAATGTTTTAACGAACGTTGCCAGAGCAAGGCGATGGCACTAAGCAGCTTGTAGAGAGGATATTCGAACCTAGCTCTGATACCAGTTGTTAAATCAGACATACATAACACACACCAGATTTATACTTAGTGACTTAGATGGCAATAGCAGAGAATAATTCATAGAGACAGACAAATGGATAAATAACAAGATTACTCAGTCAGAAAACCCGAAATAGATAAAACAATCACTGGAGAACAGAAATCACCTTGCATTACATAACACGCTTGAGCCTTGGCTTGCTTTCCTTGGCCAGAGAAATTACAAATTTATAGAGGCAAAAAAATGATCTAGAATCCTATATGTGATTGAGATGGAGATCTAGAATGATCTTGAAACTAATGGCGGTGTAGAAAGATATAGAATCCTAGAGATCTAGAAAGATCTGATCTAAAAGGATCTAGAATCCTATGTTAATTTAGCTTCACACTTAACATATCAATCATGTAAACAAATTGAAACTCTACTTATATTTAGTGTAAATGTTTTTTTCTTTAACTGGGACGATTTTTGTTTTCATGTACATGGTCAAGTTCATTTAGTCCTTGAGTTTTTTCCCATAATTTTTGGATGAAATTATTATTTTTTCCCAAACATATTTTTATTAAAAATGATTTTTAATAAAAATTATTCATATTTGGTTATATAAAAATAAGTTTAGTAATAGAATTAACGAATTAATTAACCAATTATATTAAACATAATATAATATATTGTGAGTTATTTTAATGAGGGTAATCAAAATATTTTTATATGAATTAAAAATATTAAGTATTTTGATTTAAATTAGATTTATTTAGGTTCATATGAATTAAAATTAATTATATCAAAAAAATTAATTAATGAATTAATTGTCTCTTCTACGAGTCAAATATTGTTGTTACTCTGTCCCTGTGGTCAAATTTAGTTGTTCTTGGTCAATTATAGCTATTTTTTTCTAACCGTTTGAATGATATATCTCTATTTAATCTGTGGATCTGGTTCTTTATCTTGCCTAGACGATGAACCACACTTGTTAGTTCGAAACACATCGGCAAATGAATTTTGATGTGATTTTCACGAAAAACCTATCTCTCATTCATTCATTCAATTTTATTTCCTTTTGGGTTTAGTTACACAGATTTGTGAGTTGTGCGAACCTCTTCCAATATTAAAGAAATATCACCATTGCACCCATGTGACATTGTTTTTTCCATCTTCTATTTGGCTTGTGACCACTATAATGGACTTGTTGGCTATTCAAATTCTTCTCATTTGCATTCCCAACTGAGATCAATATGGTAAGATTGTTGGTGTTTGGTGATTTTATACATGATGTTGATGGACATTTATTCTTTCGATGGTTATTTTATATGTGATGTTGATGGGAATTTATTCTTTCAATGGTTATGTTCTTTTATTCACTAGTTCCATTTTCTTCTCGAAGGCATGAGTTTGGTCACAGCGGCTGCTTCAGGTAAAAGGGTTTCTTTACTGCACATTTTCTTGTAAATTCATATCATCAATTTCTATTTCGGTCTACGCTTTTCTATTTTATCAACATGTAGAGTGGTAGACTCAACCATGGCTATGGTTCAACTGGTTTTTTTATTAGTGACACCCTCCTTATCGTCATCTTACATGGTTTTCTATTTGGAACAGGAGTCTATCTCATGGCATCTATAGGTAAAGGGCTTTTTTGTTCCTTCCCCTAAATGCTGAATTTAACTTCTTTCTCTATGGTGCAAGCATTCACACTAACCATCCTTTTTTTTCCTTTTCTAGGTTTGTGATTGTTTGCCAACCCTAGCACCACCTCCTTATCTCTATAGGTACAATATTCACATGATTTAATTGTGGTTTAGCAAAACTTGCAGTGCCATGCATACTATGTTTTTCATTGCAATTTTGCATCTAGGTGGTGGTTTGTAGCCAACCATTGTGCTAAAGGCATTGTAATTTTTGTTAACTTATTCCCTACTCTGTAATTGACTAATTATACTAGATGGTCACTTTTTAAGGACATCTACAGGCCCTTCTTGGGCGTTATTTGTAGTTTATGAATGGTTTTGTACACCATGTCTATTTTGTCATTTCACTAAACATAACTTTGCCATACATATTCACTTTCTGTCGTTGGGTTTTTGTCTTTGGGTTCTAGTGACAGTGGTGCTTATGTTATCCTAACGACTTTAGTATAAATTATCAGTAAGTTTTGGATGGACTTATTTCCATGTTGTTATATATTTATACATCTTTGTTTTCTTGTGACCATGTAGGAGTATATTTCTTTTTGAATTTTCCCTTAAGGAAAAGAGATTCTAATAATGTTATTGAACCACCTAGAATTCTTAGTACTATGCAAAGCTAGAAATTTTCTGTGTATTTGTTTGAACTCTATGAATGGATAGGTAATTGTTTTGTTATACTATACTATGGTTTCATATACCTGTTCTATCTCTTTCCAATGCCTATTCTAAAAGTGAAGGGAAAATAGATGGAACTATTGAATGGTCTTCAAATTCTTATAACTAACCACTTATAGCCATGTTGATATCATTTCCTTGAGTTCGTACTCTCTTTCACCACTAATGGCAACTCGTGGTCCTTATAAGTGGCCATGGATACAAAACTTCACACCCTTGACAACTTGAGAATTCACATATTGTTTACTATGCATGCATCTCTTCCAATTGTTTTATTTGTGATTAGCTTTAAAATAAATAATTCCTAGGTATAAACTAGTGCAAATTTTTTTCCTAATGTTTTTTAGAAACTGATATGCAAAATCTTATACATAGGTACCATTATGCTTTCTGTTATGAGTATAAATCTTAATTTACTAAGCATGTTGTAAAAGATGTATATATCAGTGCTATCTGTGGTAGATCTAATTAATTTTTTTTTTTACTCTTGAGCCCTTAGAATTTAATCTACAATAGTTATGAACTGGAAATTCATACCATTTTCTCCACATCAAAGAATACTATTCTACTATCTCTAATGATTTTCTGAAGAAAAAAAACCTATCTATTGTCATACCACCATATTCTTGTGTTTAAATGCATAGTATCCCTAACTTAAAATAACCTTCCAGTAATAATTACAATGATGTTTTTTTGTTTTTCTTCCTTCACTTATTACCAAATAGATTATAATTACTCATTATATTACTTCATCCTATGTTGCATTCCATCTTAGAAGTAGAAAATTGTTTTCCTCCCAATAGTAGAACTGTTTTTTCCATTTCACCCCAGAGTACATATTTCCGTTGCCAAGATATCAACAACCTATTGATTGTAGCAATAGGCATTTTATGCATTTTCCATGTGGGATTTTTCTACAAGATGCATCCCACCACTACTATATAAAGGGGGTTTTAATACAATATTTGAGACAAGTGTCTTAAATATTGTATTTAAGCCCCTGTCTCAAAAACTATTGTCTTAAATATTATTGTCTTAAAGATTATTGTCTTAAAAAATTTTCTCTATAAAAAAAATATATAACACAAGCATTATTATCTCTTATGAGACAATTTCGCTTTTGTCTCTCTAGAGACAACAATCTTATTAGACACAATATGTCTTTAATACCAGCTTTGTAACAATAATTTTTTTATTTAAAGATAACTTTTGTCTCTCTAAAGACAATATAAAAAAATGAATCCAAAAATATTTCACCATTGAAATAAATTGATATAAAAAAAATTTAATTAAAAATAAACTACAAAAGCCTTGATTAATTCATGTTAGTGGAATCGAACTACCATCTTGCTTGTAAGGCAAACGGTGAGCTAGCACACTTTAAAGAGTGATGTGAAGAGTTATGGAAATCATGAAAATTACATTTATAGCCATTTATTAAAAAAAAAAAGGTGTGACACATGATCTATAATATTTGGAAAAACTCTGATCATGCAGACAATATTTTTAACTTACTAAAACTAGCAATTGCCCCAAAAGGTGCAAAGAGACACAGATTGTATCTCTACCAAAAAATTTCAAAATGTAATATTAGTATACAGTTAAATGTTCATGTATACACGCTATCTTGCTACAATGGCATATCCTTGTGTTGGGATTTCATTCGATGTTAAGTCTTCTTTTTCTTCATCTTCTTCTCCACACGTATGTGTCTATTATTGTGTATATGCACCCATATAAAATTCTATAACAAAATGTCTTGATTTCCAAACATAAAACAAACAAAATTATGATTTGTGAATCCACAATTTGGGATTGAGGCATTATTCAAGAAAAAGAAATGAAATGGAGTGGATATATTCTCTTGCACCTTTGCAATACGTTCTCCATACTTAAAAGTTAATACACGTGGAATATGTTTTTCCTTTGAATTTTAAAATCGATAGATTCATGGCTCCATCCTAGCTCCACAATTATTAGAGGCCCTCTACGGCTTGGGAGTTCCACACCACCATTGTTTATGATAGTGAATAGAACTGATGACTGAGAACATGTGCTAAAAATTTCATCTATGTTGCTACTAAATGCAAAGATATATCATGATAATGAAAAACAAAACAACAAGTTTCTTATTAAACAAGTGGATGTTGATTATAAAAAGGAGAGGATGACATAATGGAAGAAAAACTACTCTCGAGTAGCCAGTTCCAAGAAACCATGGCGCGCACTCAACAAAATAGATAAGTATAACATGTGAAAAGTTACAAACTATGAAAAACTACTTATTGCGATTTCTCTAGTATGATATATCCACCAGTACAAAGTACTTGCAAGGATAGCAGAAATTAGAACAATTGTGTTGGTGATCACATCAAACAAATGATCTTGAGCATATGCCTTCACAATCTCATTAGTAAAACTTTGATAGTACATTACAAGGAACAACTTCACAAAAGTAACTGAAACCATAATTCCAACCACCCAATTCCAATTTTCACCATCTAAGGATAAACCATCCTCATGTGGAAAACTAGAAATAGAGTTGACAAATGTTAATTCCATGTATGCAAATTGGAAAAATAGTTCGTCTCTGAAGATACAACACACGAAATTCTGACCATAAGGGTACATGATAGAGCAATGAACAATATGATATGAAGCTTGGAGAAAATAATTCATGGCTAATACGAGGTCAATACTAGGGTAACTTGTAAGGCAAGGAGTATTATTATATCTGTGCAAAAAAAACAAAAAGAGTATGTAAAATGATTTATTGAAAAGAAAATAGTAAGACTTAGCATACAAGTAGGTCCCAATAAAGGTCCATGGGTTTTTGGTGTTTGGGTGTTGCAAGCCCATGCTTCCTTTTAATCTATATTCATAAGACTAGCATTTGTAAATAAAGGGGTACTTCCAAGAGTTGATGTCAAGATATGAGGGCTTGCTCTAATGGCCATACATGAAAACAAGTGAGAAAGATTTTAATCTATATTTGAAAAGTAGAAAGCAATTCTGCCACATATCAGGGAATATATAAAACCATAAATGCATGCTTTGCAAACTTATTTTTCCTGTGAGAGATTATAGAAACTTCAATTGTAAAAATAAAAAGTCCATATAACTATTCTATTTTGACATTCATAATGCAAAATTGAGAGTATCTTATAGCCTACTCAGGCTCACCAAACCTCTCTAGTAGTGAAAGAAAAACATGTTTGACCTACAAAATCAAGAGCACATAAATTCTATTAACGTCTAAAATGGAGCCCCAAAAAGTCCTTGTTCATTGTAAGGGAGGTTATTCTTTAATGCAATTCATACATTGTACAAGTAAAAAGAGAGCACAATACAAAAGAAATTAAGAAAAATAATTAAGCCTAACTAACAAGTGCATTATGATGTTATAGCAGAGGAGGTTGCGTGGAAAATTCTTTCAGCTAAAAGCTCAGAACAAAGAAATACATGAGATGATTTGGATCTATAATATCAAAATAAAGTTCAGATAAACTCGATATGTTCATCACTTCCCATATAAGTTTATCCTTCATCTTCATGGAACATCAAATTCAGTAACAACGGGCATGAACTCTAGTAAGTGTGCTCCAGTTTATGTAGGCTACATTGTGGCCTAGGAAAAGCTTGATGTGAGTCTACCTGAACTAACCCAGGTTTTGATTTTTAGTGTATGCATGGTTGGGCATCCCCAAAGTGACACATTCCAAGAATTTTTCACCCCAATGAGGCCATAATTTGCATAGTTCTTTAAAAAATATAAAAGACGAGGGGATGCCTAAGTATGTATTCAGGTTGGGAAGGAGGGAGTGTCTCGGAAAGTAATTGACCCAGAGAAAAAAAATAGACAATACCAAAGCATGATATAAACATGGTACAAAATCTTAAGCCAATCACGTGGCCATGTGGATGGTCTCACTTTTTAAACCATTTAGACTGTGGTTGATACGTACCCATAGAAACCTTAGTATCTCTTGAACCATCCATTGAATGTTGGTTAATATTTGTAGGTTAGTTTTTTGTGCAAAGAATAACTACCCTATTGTATATTGGTTGTAGTGAGATTGTATTTTTTTGTTTTAGTTGTGACATTCATTTTTTTTTTTAGTGCTCTTGGTTTATATACATAGTTGTAAGATCTGTTGATGCTTTGGAGTACTTCACTGCTCCAGCATGTATCTTCAAAACAGTTTGCAGAGCATCATTTAGAAGCAGTCAACTTTAACTTTGCTGAAGTTACTCTTATCAAATTCGAAGAAGAACACTCACGCTGCATGTTCTTGTGTAATTTTAAGCAAATTTCCTCTCATCTATTCTAGAATGCACGTGCAGCTACTTCTACCTTTCTATTATTTACATTAGGTAGGAAATGTAAAAAATCTAAAGCCATTTCCACAGAAAGGGCGAGGACAAATATGGTTGAATATTGTACTCAATGGAAGATTTGCATGTTGTTGAGAAAATAAAAATTAAAGAAGGAAAGCCCTAAAAATTGAAGGAGGAAAACCCTCTTAAATGCCAAGCTTGAGCTCAAATGAATATATTTTCAAAGAAATATTTAGCTATTTCGAATTTTTCAAAAAGGCTAAATATTCACGAGGAAAGCGGTCACCGCAAATTAGTTTCTACCGACAAAAAATCTTCTTATGGAAACAAAAAATTGAAATCGAACAAAAAACTAAAATCTCTTTTTCGAGAAAAAGGGAAAAAACCTAATACTAATTTTGAGGACAAAACCCCCCAAATTGGTGAAGGTGTCTAATCTGTAAGAATCTTTGTAAATAATTGTCTATGCTTTTTTTTATCATTGGTGCACATGGCATATAAGTGTGGATTTTAATGATTAAAATTGCGTATGTCGTGGAAAAGGCCAAGACGATTATGGGAGATTATGGAACTCTATGGCTACATAAGTTACTGAAGGATCTAAAGGAATACCCTTACCTTAGTGCTATTCCTACTATAATTTTGAAATAAGAAAATGAATGCATAAACAAAAGCTAGTATTGTCCCATGATATTTTTGAAATTTCAAGCCTATATGATTAGCCCAT
>APFE030919639.1:4002-31421 GCA_000404065.3 Pinus taeda | reverse complement strand
GTGGTGTCAACCTTATAGGTTGTGGAAGACTAGGGACAACACTTCCATCTCTATAGTTGTGAGTGGTATGCATCTTAGTTGCCATAATTTTGCTTCCATTTTTCTTGCTAACCTGAATGCCTTCTCTAATGAATCAGGTTCCCAAAGGCAAACATCATGTTGGATATTATCCTTTAAAGTCCCTATGAACACATAAATCCTATGGTCCTCTGGAATATTTTTTACCCTTATGTTCAATTTTTGGAACTCCTCAATGTGCTCCATTATTGAACCCTTTTGTTTGAGACTTATCAATTGGCTAAAAAAAGTGTTGCTTTTTGTATCCTCATAATGTGCTGTCAATTCTTCCGTAAAAATTTCCCAAGTAATAATTTGTTTACGAGAGAAAAGCCATTGATACAAACTGATTTGGTTCCAAATATAAAGTTGCGATATGTACCTTTTGTGTGTTTTGCACATTATTGAGATCGAAAAATTGCTCTATCTATAATATCCATGTTGCAGGATCCTTGCCATCAAACTTCCTCATATATATTTTTGGAATATGGTGGGTCTTCGATTCCACATTAGAGTCTATGACATCATGATTAACATTTCTTTTGTTCGCATCATGAGTTTCCTTTACAACCTTTTCGCCATTAGTAAGTATTTCTTGTAGAAAATTTGTCAAATCTATCTTCAAATCTGCCATGTCTGTCTTCAAGTCTGTCTTCAAATCTTCCATGTCTCTCATCAAATTTGTCTTCAAATCTATCTTCAAATCATCCATCTTAGCTTCCATGCCCTTTATCTTAGATTCCACACCATTTATCTTAGCTTCTGTTAGCTTTTGTGAGCGTGACATTTGTTGCACTTGTTCTTGTAATTTTTATATATCATGTAGCATTTCTTCCTCTTCTTCATGAGTCATGCTAGAGCTTTCATGTTCCTTACTAGGTGTTTCCATTTTCTTTCCTCGAGGCATCAGTTACCAATAATAATGCTCTACTATGCCATTTTAATTCCTTCAAAATAAATTTTCAAACCAATCTTAAGCAAAAATTTAAAAGAATCTACACACCTTTTTTCACTTTGTAGGAGCTTGATATTTCCTCTGATGTATCTCTACACTTTCGAATCTTCCAGCTTTGAAATTGCGACCTACAGTAGCCCTATATGTCCTGTTTCCAATGCCACCAGTCTGATCCAAATTAGATTCTCAAAGGAAGAGTTATGCAAAATCTCCCATAGTGACCTGATTATAGACTAGTTCAGTAGAGCGAACTTGTACGACGTGCCACGAGTCACTGTTTCGACCTTTGGCTCTGAAAAATATATACAAGAAACTACAGTCCGTCCTCTTTCTATACATTCTGATGAAATTTAAATCTGATGCTCAGAGAGAAATTTATGACAATTTTCCCCAGGTCACCTATTTGGAATGTAATTCAGGAGTCTGCAAAAGGCCAACTTCCTCAGATCATATCTCCACCAATATAGTGCAAAAATCTTCGAAATTTGGAACCAAGATTTAGCACAATTTCTTCTCAAATGGGTTTCGTTTTTAGCTTTTGAAACATCTTAGAAAAAATATATAGTGAAAATGCCACGATGACCTATTTGGAGCAGCGAAACCTTAGAATCCAAAGCTCTGATACCAAATGTTATGAAACCAGCTCAAGAAAAGATAGAAAAAATAGATCAACGCCTTATAATTCAGCCTCTTTGAGGGGGAAACCTCCTTTAAATTACATAAATGAACAATTCCTGGATGATTCAAATGACAAAACCTCCTTTCTATATATAGGAGTCTAAGGAGTAACAATATAACCTAGTCGACCTAACAATAATAATATAAAGCCACAAAAATAACAATAGAGGGATTATATGGGGCACAATAATAACAATATGGGGATAATAGGGGAACAACAATATTAATAACGGATGAAACTACAATATTAATGGGGTAATCACTAGTATTATAGGGACCCAACAATCAGGCACTATTCTGCGAGGATAAATGGCAACAAGAACCAACACTTCTGAAAGAGGAATTTTTGGGCCTCAAGCATGAAACAGATAGCTAAGGAATGGTAAAGGTAAAGGAATTTTGGTAACATGCTCACAATATAGGAAAATGGAGAACATGGAAAAAAATAGATGGAAAAGAGGACAAAACCCTCAATAATATAGCAAAGCCCCTAAAGAGGATATTGGATAAAAGGATCATTTTAGTCACTGAAGGGCGAGATCAACTAAGATGGGGTAACAACAAAGAGGATAGCTTTAACATTAACGAAGCAAAAGGTATTCTCCTTGGGCTGGAATCCCAAGCTCTAGGCAGAATCTAGCAGAAGCTATGGAGGAACAAAGGTTGGATGAAGATCAAACTCTTTATGTGTCTAGTTCACCATAGGAAAATGTTAACCTGGGACAGTATTAGGAGAGGTATGCTGGGACCCTCCAGATGCCAACTCTGTGAAGCAGAAGAGGAGACAATGGAACATCTTCTCAATAGTTTCATTTTCACCTCAAGGTTATGGGATTTTTTAGCCACCATCTTCAATCAGTCCAATAGAGACAAAAATAGTATTACCAACACCCTAAACATTTGGATGAATAATTTTTCAAAATATGAAGTTCTCAACTCTGCCTAGGCTCTCTTGCCAAGTTTCATAATATGGAATGTGTGGAAAGAGATAAACAAAAGAATTTCCAAAGAAGAGAAGAATTCCTCTCTCCGCCTATTGTAGCAGATATTGAAAAAACTAAAAGAAACAATTAGTATAATAGTTAGGGATCTCCCCAAAAATCCACCCTCTGAAACAGAGTTGAGAATACTCAGGTAGTTGGACATGCAAGATATCATTCCACAAGGTCAATACAGGAAAATAATCATGAAGGAATCGGTTAAAGAATTCTGGAATCCCCCCCAAAAGGTTTCTTAAAGTATAACATCTATGGAGCCTCAAAAGATAACCCTGGAATGGCAGGCTTTGGAGGAGTTCTTCTGGATGAAACTGGAAGCATCATCTCCCTCTTCCATTGTCATTTAGGAAAGGCCACCAATAACACGGCGGAACTAATGGCATTGGAGCAATGCTTAGAATTTCTAAATCAGGACATTTGCCAAAATGTGATAATAGAAGCTGATTCAAAGTTAGTTATCAATGCAGCCAAGATAATTAATCATGGAATAGGGCTGGAGAAAGTAAAAGAACACTGGAGGTTAATAAGATTGCTCCATAAGATACAGGTTCATCTTTAGGGACTACGCACATTGAGATTGATCCATGTGCATAGAAAGGCCAACAAGTTGGTGGACATTCTAGCCAACCAAGGTGTCACATGTAAGGATAGCAGAATTTCAATGCATTGGCTTGTAATGCCGTAGAGCAACCTGAAAGAGCTTTTCCATGACCAGGCCGAAGATGATAAAAAAGTCTATCAGGAAAAAACTAAGGAAGCCAATACGCAATGAGCAGATTTCTGCAGGATACACAATTTTGGTCAGCTAGGGCTACGAGGAATGGTTTGCTAGGGGCAGCCTTAGCAGCTTTAGTTATCACAACGCTGAATATCACCAAAGGTAGGCGTAAGGTTTTCACAGTCAGAAGAAAGGTTGAGAATAATAATCGTTGGCCCTATTCAGGCAACAACACTAACCTTTTTTTCTGTGGATGGGAGACTAAACCACTTCTCAAGTGGTTTGGGTACAATCGCACCAATTTCAATCAAAAGGTGGTTTCAACTTCTTGGCAGCGATACCTTTCATCGCTTGACATGTGGATGAGGGTTGTGTTACAAAACAACTCTCATCACACATTAAACTTCGATGATTTCACGCGTGCGATGTTCTGCTCTGCCATCCGATTTTGGCATGTTAGATCAATGATCAAGGTTATTCGAGCAGTTCGATGGGGTCAGGGGGTTATACATGTTGCTTCTTTATGGAGCGATAAGTATCTCTAGTGTCCGGTGTAAAAAGAAAAATGGACGACAGTGATTGAGTGGCAGTTTTAGGGTTTGATGGTGCGGGCTTTGTGGGGAGGGTTCATGTGCCTTGCGACTCCCAATGCTTGTGTTTGTTAATACTCAAAAGTGTTTGGCAGGCACTTTTGGGGGTTGGAGGCTTAGACGCTATAGGACTTCCTCCTCTTTTGTTTCCTTTTAATACTCAATTTAGTGGTTTTGTGTATATACTGTAAGTTATGTTTGTTTTAATGAAAAGGAAGGTACAACTCTTGCTTTATCCAAAAGTAGAAGTCTTGATGGTTTGAATCTACATGCTTAGGACAATATGATTGCATACATGTTAACTTAGCATTTTTGAAGCAAAGCCTATTAGCAGTTAATTAAGAAATGGTGTGATTTAGCATTGAATTTCCATCTCTTTCCTTGTACTTTCTTTCTTGCAATAGGTTAAGGTTCCATTTCGAACATTTCATTTTCTTCAATTAGTTTAGGGTTTGACTTTAGTACGTGCACTCCATCACATCATGAAAGCAAATGAATGACACATTGCATGCCGCACATATAGTGTCGACACCTCTTAAGTTTGTACAAACCCTAGGTTGATAATTAAAGTCGATAGGATTGGGAGTTGCACCATTCTTGTTGCAATATCGAGCCTCATCAATAATTATTTGATCTAGGTGGATGTTGGTGGCCACCCACCTATCCCACTTGGACCCCCACAATTGTCTCTTCTAGTTTTTTAGTTTCTGTAATTGTAGCACAATTTACTATTTTTAGCAGTTTTTCGGGTCCCGAACTTCTGGAGCCATTTTGAGGCCCTAAACAACTTTTGTTGGGAGAAACATGTGTCCATGGGAAACTATTTCTCTTCCTAAAGTTGTAGTTCTTGGATAGATATTTCTAACAAGCTATTGTATGCATCAAACGGAGATTGCATGCCAAAGTTACGACCCCGAGAAGTTGATGTACCAATTTACCCAAATGGGGCCCACAGTTTGTCGTTTCATCTTCTAGGGTTAGGGTTTTGGATGTTAAGGGTCTTCCATTGTTTCTCAACAATAAATAGGCCTTTGAGCCTCATTGTAATACAATTCAGACACATGTAGCCATCACATCTCTTCTCAGAGATAAGCTACCATCGCCCTAGCTGGTTTATTTCCTTTTCTGTTTGTAAGCATATTTCAGCATTTTACATTAATGAAATGAAGTATTATTTCTGTTGCATCTCTGTGTTTATGGTTATCTCTGTACTTTTTTGCGTTCCTGTCTAAATCCGGATTCGTGGCATCAGAGCGACCTACTTTTTCTCTGTTTTTCTTTGCATGTCTGCAATGAGGTCAGGATATAAGGAGTTAGGGCTTGAACTGGTCGAACCTTTACAAAACTAACCTCACAAATCCCAGTAGCCTCCCATGGTAGATGAAAAGAAAGATGAGGGGGCAGGAGATCCTATGGAAATATTGCTCAAAGAAGTCCTCGAGCGGCAAAGGAATGCAATGATGGACAACTTTGCCCAGATCCTTCAGTAGCTACCCAGAGGTGACGCATCGGCTTCCAATAGCTACTCTGGAAACACCACACCCTTTAAGGTACAAGATAATTTTGAAATCTACATCTTCAAGGGTCAGATAGATGCGGATGTTGTAGATAAATGGTTAAATTTTCTAGAGGGTTATTTTTTTGTTCATTATTTTTCCAGTCGGGAAAAGATTATTTTCACTCTTCTCAAAGTATCTCCCCACGTCAAGGACTGGTGGGAAACCTACTGGGAGCAGAAGGATGAAAGTACATGCTTTCCATTTTCAACTGCACCCACATGGAATTCATTCTGGGATGCCAGCAAGGAGCAGTACTACCCTGTCAAAAGCTATGAGGAAAAATACATAAAGTGGACCACGCTGTGGGAGGGAAGGGACCAAGATGTGCTGAAGTTCACCAACATTTTTCATACACTTCGTACATAGTTGTGTATCAAATATTCTGAGTTGTATTTGGTACTCAAATACCGTGACTGCGTACATAGATACATCCAGGATGATATGGAACTCCTGAACATCTCCTCACTCACCACGGCGTGCCTATGCTATCAAAATCAAGTAGAAGTTTAAACAGAAGAAGCGAGACATTGGATCTCCGAATCTGAAGACCAAAGAACAAAGCCAAGGCAGGGTGACCCAAGACAACCTGTCGAAGCCACAAGAAAAGAACAACACCACGAAGTTGAAGAAAGACACAGCAAAGCGGTGTGAGTTCCATAAGAGCCCCACTCACAACATAAGTGAGTGTCAGGTCAAACAGTCATTGGTGGCCAAGTTGAATGCTTCAGAATCAAATGCATGTTCAGACCTTGAGTCACAACCTGACAACAGGAATGGAAAACGTAAGCAGATCATTGACATGGAGCCCAATGCCACTGTTGCCACCGCCAAGGTTCAGAAGAATGAGCCCAAAGATCTAGAGGAGGGGGAGCCACTTTTCCACTCACAAATGTGGGTGATGGGTTCGCCGCTGCAATTCATTGTTGATAGTGGCAGTGAAAAGAACCTCATTTCAATAAAGGTCGTGAAGAAGTTGGGCCTACCGACTACACCACACCTGCAACTGTACAGTATCAGGTGGCTTCACCAAGGACAAGATCTCCAAGTTCGCCAGTAGTGTCGCCTTCCATACATCATTAAACCCTTCACAGACAAGGTATTGTGTGATGTTGCGCCTTTAGATGTTTGTGATGTATTATTAGGCCAATCATACTTATGGAGGTGACATGTTGTGTATGAGTCAAGACCTCGCGCTATTATTATTAATTTGGGTAATTCATTATACAGGATACTGGAGGTAGCCCCGCCTACCACCACCTCTTTGATCACTACTAAGAAAGGTAACAATCTCATCTCCCAGACTAGGAAATTCATTTTCTGTCTTGTTCACTCCCAAAGTAAGGGGAAGATCACCATTGCATCCATGACCTCCACAAATGGTTCCTCCACGCAATAGTAGCAACAAAGGGATACGGTCATGATATAACACAGGAACAACTTCTCTTCACCCATAGGAGTACCACACAAGTTTCGGGTGGGCAATAATCTCTAGTTGCATGTGCAAAAACAATGCCTTACAAGAGCTCATTAGAAGCTTCGACCACTCCGACATGGTCCTTACACCAGTACCAAGGCTGTGGGGAATAATTATTTGGAGCACAACATTCCTCCATTCCTTCACCTACACCAAGTGTTCAATGTGTACCACCTTTGACCATGCTTCCCACCATTACTAGACACATCCGAGATTGTAGAACACTCACCAGGGACCAAGTTCAACAGATGGAGGAACTGAACACAATGGGGACCATTTCTTTCTGGGGGGAATGATCCAGGTGGTTGTTGGTGGCCACCCACCTATCCCATTTAGACATCCACAACTATCTCTTTTAGTTTTTCACTTTCTATAATTGTAGCACAATTTACTATTTTTAGCAGTTTTTTGGGTCTTGAACTTTGAAAGCTGTTTTGAGGACCTAAATGATGTTTTTCGGGAAATATAGGAGACCATGTTACTTTTTCCAAAGTTGTAGTTCTCGGATAGATCTTTCTAACGAGTTATTGTACCCATCAAATGGAGATCGTATGCCAAAGTTACGACCCCACGAAGTTGATGTACCAATTTACCCAAATGGGGCCCATAGTTTGGTGTTTCATCTTCTAGGGTTAGGTTTTTTGATGTTAAGGATTTTCCATTGTTTCTCAACAATAAATACGCACTCCAGCCTCATTTTAACATATTTTAGAGGCATGTAGCCACCACATCTCTTCTGAGAGACAAACTACCATTGCCCTAGCTGGTTTATTTTCATTTCTATTTGTAAGCATATTTTAGTATTTTACATTAATAAAATAAAGCATTATTTCCACTGCATCTCTGTGTTTATGGTTATCTCTGTACTTTGTTGTGTTCTTGTCTCAATCTAGATCATTATTTCTCCCATGGTATTTGGCCCATATGCTTCACCTAAGTAAAACATATTTTGTGATTTTTCGTAAATATAAAGTTTATTGAATAAATATAAAAGGAGGCTTTAGTTATTTGCGGTACCTCTACTTTATTTATATTTTTATTTATTTACCATGCCTCTAAGCAAATATAATTATTTGTTTATTTATTTACCATACCTCTAGTTTATTTATATTTTTATTTATTTACCATTTCGTAAACCTCTTTATATTTTAAATTTACATTTTGTTTCCACATACTAATAATTAGATTGATTTTTAAATAGGGTGGACATTAGATTAAAAGTGTCAATGTTAAACATTACGTTTACATTTACATGTTTACATTTTTACGTGAGGTCTACTCCATACTCCCCCATACTAGGTTGTTTACATTTACATTTGCATTTATGTTTATGTTTTTATGTGAGATCTACCCCCATACTGGCCTATAGAGCACATACAATAATGAGAAAAAATAATCCAAAGATGTATAATGTTAACTTCTGGCCTAAGGGAACACAATTATCAATATTCAATGTTTTATGTGGATGTTTTATATTATATAAACAGAACATCAACATTACTTTTTGCCGGAATGTTGAGAATCAAACCCAAACATTTAATGTTTTAATCTAGCCCCGTCTACCAATAATTATATTAAACATTGTATTAAACGCTATTTGGCCCATACGCTTCATAATAATGTTTAATAATTTTTTTTTCAATTAATTATTTGACCCATTTTTTTCAATTAATTATTTAGCTCATTATTTCTTTTTCAATTAATTATTTGCCTATGGTATTTTGACACATGGTCTACAAATAATTATATTAAATGGTGAAATTTTAAGCTCAAATCAAGGATATTTTTGGTTTTTTTTTGTTTTTTCCTACTATTTAGATTGCATTAAATTATATTTATTCATTGTTTAGTAAAATAATAACTATTAATTATATTTATTCGTTTAAAATTTGATTTGATTGATTACTTTTAAAATTCGTCCATTTTGAGTGAATAAATTTGCAGGCCTTGGGGCAAAATGTTTATTGTGAGCCAAAATTCCTTAGGAAAATGAGAAAATAGAAAGACAACCTAGCTAAAATTCATTATGAAAAATATAAAATATAAAGACAACTCTCTGGATTGAACAAAACATGCCAAAAAAATTGCCACGTTCATGTTTTCTGAATAAAGAATAAAAATATTCACGGGGAAGATATAAAACCTAGAAATAAAATGCATGGAGGAAGAAATCGAACATAGAAATAAAATTTGTGGACAAAGAAATCAAACTTACAAATCCTTCTCACACCAAAATAGCATAAAAATTAAAAAGATTCAGGGAGGATGAAATCAAACCTAGAAATAAGATGCATGAAGGAAGAAATCAAACCAAGAAATCCTTCTCATGCCGAAATCCTAATTCTTTCTCACACCGAAATCGTTTCCCACTTCGCACAAATCTTGAAATATTTTCACATTGTACTTATAAATTGAATTGGGCACTCTGATTTTGTGTTATTTATATAGTTAGTGAGAGAAGTTTTTTTTATTATGGCTGACAGGCATGAAATCGTAATTCTTTCTCACACCGAAATCGTTTCCCACTTCGCACAAATCTTGAAATATTTTCATATTGTAATTTCTTATAAATTGAATTTGGCACTCTGATTTTGTGTTATTTATATAGTTAGTGAGAGAAGTGTTTTTTTATTATTGCTGACATTAGATAATTAGATTAAATTTTCACATTACATTTAAGGTTTACATTTATTTACATTTACATTTACATGTTTATGTTTTTTTTACATGAGGTCTACCATTTTTCATTAGATTAAATTTTCAAAGAACATTAAGTTTATGTTTACCTTTACATTTACAATTACATGTTTATGCTTTTTTTACATAAGATTTACCCCATTTCATTACATTAAATTTGCAAATAACATTAATTTTATTAAGTTTACATTAAAATGTTTATGTTTCTTTATATGAGATCTACCTATTTAATTAGATTAAATTTCCAAATAACATTAAGTTTATGTTTACCTTTACATTTACATGTTTAAGTTTTTAGGTGAGGTCTACACCATAGGTTTAGGTTTAAGTTTACATGTTTAAGTTTACTTTTTTACTTGAGATCTACCTCATACTAGGCTATAGAGCTCTCTTGGCGCAATAACAGACTCAACAAGAATAGAAAAAAGGGCATTAGTCTGGTGGTGGTTAATTCCTAATGTTCCCAGTTTTTCAAGTCTTTTGTGCACATTTATAATAGAAAAAAGTAGTTAACTCCTAAGGTTCCCAGTTTTTCAAGCCTTTTGTGCAGATTTATCGAAAGGAGAAATGCAAATGAGAGATTGACCATATCTTTGATCTAACGGACACTAAATTGATCTGAATTTCTCATCTGAATATTTAGATGATGAAGCTTACAAATAAGGATATTTTTATGAGAAGGTGGATATGAGACTTAGTTCATGGCTGGATGCTAATATGATTTAGAGGGAAACTTATTGGGTAAATTTCGTTTTGGGAATTATAGATCTACACTCACCCGTGACTGTTTAAAAACATTGTTCTATTGATTTGGTACTGCTTAAAAGCATAATGATTTGGTGTTCTATTTCAAATCGATGTCTACAACATTTTCTAGGTCCTTAATTTCTGCAATGATAGTATAATTCAACCCTTTAGTTGTTGCTGAAAATAGTCATTTTTTATTTTCTTGTTGACCAAAAGGTAAAAAATTGTGATATTGATTTGGTTCCGTAGGCGAAGCTGTTAATGCATCTTATTCGTCAATACAATACACCGTTGGAGAAGTTCATGCTTTGATGGATCTTGAGGTGTTGGTTTATCAGGACTTTACTTTGTTTTAGTGGTATCAACAGATCTGAGCGTAGAACACAGCTCCATATAAGAGTGTTGAATTTGGAAGTTTTTTATAGTATTAAATGTTGATTTATCCACTATCTGTCATATGTTTTCTTTATAATTTCCACTTTTGCTTTAATTTCTTAGGCACACCCTACCATTGTAAAGGAACATCTACAAATCTAAAGGAAAACAAAACGTCTTTTGCCATGGGTGCGAGATCGAGCACACTATGCAATGAGCATGGACTTTAAATCCCAATGAACCCTAACATGTTGGAAATTTAGAAAATGGCAGAAACAATTAACTGACTAAATCGTCCATCATGTCTATTTTGACAATAAACTAACGATAAATTTGTTCACTTTAACAATAAATAAACTAACAATAAATTAACAAATGGAAAAAACAATGAACTAATAGGTAAATATCTATATTCAATACCCATAACTTAAAAGCTCAATATTATAACCAACAACCTAGGATACACATAACTTAAAAGCTCAGTATTCCAACAATATTCCAACAAGTACCCAGATGCTGGATGTTTTATGCTTATATACCAAAGAATTCACCCCCGCTGTCAAATGCAGTAAAAACAACAACCATTGTATGGCAAGAATTCTTGGTGATAAAGGAGTGGCTAACTACCCAGATGCTGGATGTTTTATGCTCATATACCAAAGAATCCACACCCGCTATCAAATGCAGTGAAAACAACAACCATTGTATGGCAAGAATTCTTGGTGATAAAGGAGTGGCTAACTACCTAGATGCTGTATGTGTTATGCTCATATACCAAAGAATTTACACCCGCTATCAAATGCAGTAAAAGCAAAAACCATTGCATAGCAAGAATTCTTGGTGATCAAGGAGTGGCTCAGGTCTAGAACTTCGTCAATAGGTTTCCTGCGTCATCTTTTAAAAGCGGTAAACAGTTTTCAAATAACATTAAATTTAGGTTTATACTTACATTTATATGTTTATATTTACATTTATATATGACATCTATCCCTTTTCATTAAATTAAATTTTCAAATAAAATTAAGTTTATTAAGTTTATGTTCTATATATGACATCTATCCCTTTTCATTAAATTAAATTTTCAAATAAAATTAAGTTTATTAAGTTTACATTTTCATTAAATTAAATTTTCAAATAAAATTAAGTTTTTTAAGGTTACATTTATAGGTTTATATTTTTAGGTGACAACTTTTATTTAGATTTAGATTTACATGTTTATGTTTTTTTACATGAGATCTACTCCTTTTCATTAGATTAAATTTTCAAAGAACATTAAGTTTATATTTACATTTACCTTTACATGTTTAAGTTTTTAGGTGAGATCAGATCTAGATCTACCTAGGCTGTAGAGCACCTCTCTGTGCAATTAAATTTTAAAATAACATTAAGTTTATGTTTACAATTACATATTTATGTCTTTTTTACATAAGATCTACCACATTTCATTTGATTAAATTTTCAAATAACATTAAATATATTATGTTTATATTAACATGTTTATGTTTTTTACATGAGATCTACCCCATTTCATTAGATTAAAATTTTAAATAGCATTAAATTTATATTTACTTTTACATTTACATTTACATATTTAAGTTTTTAAGTGAGGTTTACACCATAGATTTAGGTTTAAGTTTATGTTTTTACTGGAGATCTACCTCATAGTGGGTTATAGAGTACTCTAGGCGCAATAAGATACTTAACCAGAATAGAAAAAAGGTTATGGAATATGCATTAGTCTCGTGGTGGTTAAGTCGTAAGGTTAACAGTTTTTCAAGCCTTTTGTGCACATTTATCGAAAGGAGAAATGCAAATGAGAGATTGATCATATCTTTGTTCTTTAAAGCACAGTGAATTGATCTGAATTTTTCGTTTGAATATTTACATGATGAAGCGTACAAATAAGGGTATTCTTATGAAAAGGTGGATATGAGATTTTGAATTTCTCATTTGAATATTTAGATGATGAAGCATACAAATAAGGGTATTCTGGTGAAAAGGTGGATATGAGATTTAGTTTATTGTTGGATGCTAATATGATTTATGTTGGGAATTTTTGGTAATTTTAAACAAAACGAACAGAGAATGATGCTCTGTTTCTTTACACACGATTTTAACACAGTGGAAACTAAAATTTGCTTGTTGCAGACAGAGTTTCAGCAACACACATAAAACTTGTATTCATTGAAAGATTGTTGTTACAAAAGATTGGTTTTCCTCTATCAGAGGGATTACACAGGAATGCTTCAGTTCCACAAGAAAAAAATTCTCTACACTGCTGTGCATTACCTCTCGTCAGTGATATTACATCGTTTTCTGAATATATATATATATATATTATATATATAAATATATATATATTATACCATCAGTTAGAAAATATCTCTACTAACCTATGCGTGGAGGTGTCTTAATTAACAACCAAACACATTTACTATCAGATACTTTGATACAATATGTTGATCTTAATGAACAAAATCTGCTTTTCCTAGTGCTCTGCAGTCCTCCTCTTATCAGGTGCTATATAATATGGAACATGCTCCATCACTCATTAATGGTTGAACTGATCGAGGCTGTCCTGTTGTCACTTTGGTCGTTCTCTTCTTTAAATGCAGTGAGTGAGAAGTAATGGCGCAAAGTGCGGAATGCCGCCTTCTTCCTCCTTCGAGAACACAAAACAGGTTAAGTGCGTAAATGCAGTATGGCGGTGGCGTGCATTTGACGGGAACAAACATGGGTCGTTGGATCAAATGAATGGATGACTGAGATTGTTTGACAAAATTCGTGATATTTAATAGTGATCAGATCGCATCACGGAATTTTCAAACGACATAAGAACATAGGGTGGAACGTTATACTAAGGGTGTGATTTGCAACATGCAATCAGATCGCATCACAACATCGCAATTGGCAAAAGTCATAGGACGTAGCGGAGGGCAACAGATCGTGGATGCAATTTGTGATATGTGATAGTATCGCATCGCAACGTCGCATCGAAAAACTTTAAGGGAACAGACGAAGGCAGTGGGTATAAATGCGATTTGCGATCTGTGATCAGATTGCGTTGCAAGAAAGAAAAGAAACAGGTGGTTTTCTGAAATAAACGACGTGGCAGTTGGAATTATAATTTCAACACTCACCTTTAATTTCAACTGTTGGGTTATCAGTCATACCTAAACATTTCCTCAAAAATTTGAAACTTTTCTGTTCCAATGGCTTGGTTAGGATGTCTGCAACCCACTCTTGAGTCATGCAATGTTTTAAAACAATTTCTCCATTGCTTACCAATTCCCTGATGTAATGAAACCTTGTGTCAATGTGTTTTGTTCTCTTATGAAACATCGAATTCTTGGATAATGCAATAGCTGAACTATTGTCACAAAAAATCACTGTTCCTTTTGTTTGTTCTTGGCATAAACTCCTTAACATCCTTCTCATCCAAATTGCTTGACACGCTGCTGCTGTAGCTGCCACATATTATTCCTCTGCTGTAGACAACGCTACAATAAGTTGTTTTTTAGAAGCCCATGAAATAGCTCCTGAACCCACGTGAAAAACATAACCGGATGTGCTTTTCCGATCATCTACACTTCCAGCCCAATCACTATCAGTGTATCCTATTAAATCTGAACATTCTGAGACAGTATATAGAATGCCAAAACTTTTAGTACCTTTGACATACCTCAAAATTCTTTTTACTGCCTGCCAATGTACTTCTTTTGGCCTCTCCATGAATCTAGAAATTAAACTAACAACAAACATTATATCCAGCCTAGTTGCGTTCAAATACACGAGGCTGCCAACTATGCTCTTGTACAAACTAGGATCAAAATCCTTACTGCTGTCCTCTTTGCTGAGTTTTAATCCCATTACTGTGGGAGTGATTGCTGCCTTGCACTCTTGCATGTTAAATCTTTCCAATATTTCATTAACATATCTTTCTTGTGAGATAAAATCCCATTTTCATTTTGACCTACTTCTATTCCTAAGAAGTATCTCATCAAACCCATATCAGTCATCTCAAATTCTTCTTTCATGAGTGATTTGAAGTTTTCAATGAGATGATCATCATTACCTGTGAAAATAACATCATCAACATACAACACAACAATTAAAATTTTACCATCCTTTTCTTTGATGTAGAGGGTGGGTTCTCCCTCACATTTTTGAAATCCATTTTCCTGTAGATAGGAATCTATCGTGTTGTACCATGCTCTTGGTGCTTGCTTCAGCCCATAAAGAGCTTTCTTCAATCTGCACAGTTTGTGCTCTTGGCCTTTCTTCACATAGCCTGGAGGTTGCTCAATGTAAACCTCTTCCATTAACACTCCATTTAGGAATGATGACTTCACGTCCATTGGTAAGCTTTCGACTTGTTTTGTGCTGCTATGGACAACACTACTCTCACTGTTTCCATTCTTGCAACCGGTGCAAAATTCTCCTCATAATCTTTCCATACTGCTGCTTGTATCCCTTGACAACCAGTCTTGCCTTGTGCCTTTCTATCTTGCCTTCAACATTACTTTTGGTCTTGTAGACCCATTTAAATCCAATGACTTCTTTACCTTTTGGTAGCTCAACCAAATCCCATGTCTTGTTTCTTTCTATGGCATTCATCTCCTCATCCATAGCTTCTATCCATTTCTTATCTTTAAATGCATCTTAGAAATGAATAGGGTCTTCAACATGACAATATAAAGCAAATAAATAATTCATACCTTGATCATAAATGTCACTTAAATTTATGAACTTCTTACCTCTTTCATTTGGTGTGCAAGTGCTTGAAGAAGAACTTGAATTTCCTCCTTGTGATGTGCTTGGAGAAGCACTCTCATTTCTCCTCAAGGGTGTCTCTTGCTGCCCTTGTGTTGGCGCTACTGTTTGGGGATGCATTTTAGCCATCTCATCATCATCTTCATCATGAGACAAACAATTTTTAACATTTACTGTTTTCTCTATGCTTCCATCCCAAGATTCCTCCTCAATGAATTGAACATCTCTGCTCACAAAAAACTTCTTGGTAGATGGGATATACAACCTGTAAGCTTTGGATTCCTCACTGTATCCAATGAAAATACATTTCTCTTCTTTGTTGTCCAACTTATTCCTTAGGTGATCTGGAATGTGTGTATAAGCCACACATCCAAAAACATTCATGTGGGTGACTCTTTGCTTTCTCCCACTCCATGCTTCTTCCGGCACTTTGTTCATAATTGCTTTTGTATAACACCTATTCAAAATATATATTGCACAAGTGTACAACTTCAGCCCAATAATCATTTGGCAAATGCTTTGCCTTTAGCATGCTCCTCGCCATATCCATGATTGTTCTATTCTTCCTTTTAGCAACTCCATTTTGCTGTGGGGTCTACCTTGCTGTAAATTGCTTGTGTATTCCATTTTCTCTACAAAACCGTAGGAATTCTTTGGAGATATACTCACCTCCTCTTTCAGTTCTCAAAACTTTGATGTGCAGCCCACTTTGATTTTCCACAAGTGCTCTGAAATTTCGAAATTTTTCAAACACTTCACTTTTTTTCTTCAGGAAATAAACCCAAGTTTTTCTAGTAAAATCATCAATGAATGTTAGAAAATATTGGTTGCCTGCAAGTGATGGAGCTTGCATTGGTCCACATAAATCTGAGTCGACAATTTCTAAGGGTGCCTTTGCCCTTACGCTTTTCCCTGATGGAAAACTTTCTCTATGTTATTTTCCCAATATACAACCTTCACAAAGGTTGTCTGGTTTCTCTATTAATGGTAATCCTCTTACCATTTCTTTTCTGCTCAGCAAGTTAAGACCTCCAAAGTTGAGATGTCCAAATCTCAAATGCTACAACCAATTTTCATCCTTTGGTACGCTTTGGAAAGCCTCTTGGGTAACTGCTGCAATTACTTCTTTATTTTTCAAATCTGCCCTTATTCTGAGAGGGAACACCCTATTCCTTGTCATCTTCACTTCAACAATACATTGCTTGCTGGGTGCTCTATCCATGATGGTGCATACATCATTTACAAAGAAAACATTGTACCCCTTTTGAACAAGCTGACCAATACTTAAGAGGTTACACTTCATTCCAGGAACATAATAGACATCTGCTATGGTTTTCTTTTCACCTTTCTTTGTAAATATTTTAACTTCTCCTTTACCCATAACTGAAACTTTAGTATCAGTCCCAAGTGTGACTTGTGACTTCACACTTTGATCTAAAGCAGAAAACAGGGCTATGTTTCTTGTCATATGGTTGCTGCAACCGGAGTTTAGAAACCATATATCATCACTGTTTGTTTCAGCCATGTTACAAGCTATCAACACATTGTCTTGGCTGATATTTTCTCTAGTGATATTTGCACTAGATCTATTGTTCATATCATGTTGTTTCTTCCTACATTCATTGGCATAGTGCCCATATTTTTTACAATAATAGCATTGGACATTGGATTTTTCATACCTTTGTCCTTGAGCATGATATTGTCCACTTTGTTGGCTGATGCCTTGGCCTTGGTTCTGATTTGGATTGCTGCCTCTTCCTTGAGCATTTGCTGGACTATTTCTTCCACCTCTATTTTGGCATATGCATCTTCCTCTTTTGTTTCCTCTGCCTTGACCTCTTCCTCTTCCAAAATACATCTAGGTCTTGAAGGCTTGCTCTAGAGATGAGTTTTCATTTCTACTCAACCTCTGCTCATGTGCTATCAGTGATGCATGAAGTTTATCAATTGAAAAGTTTGAGAGATCCTTTGTCTCTTCTATGGTGGTGACAATCACATCGAACTTTGAAGGTAGGACCCTCAATAGTTTCTCTACAATCCTCCTTTATTCAAGAATTTCTCCATGAGATCTTATTTGTGTGACCAGACCAATCACATGTGTAAAGAATGAGTCAATATTGTCTGACTCCTTCATGCACAGATTCTCAAAATCTCTCCTCAGTAATTGTAGTTTTGATGTCTTCACTTTCTCCATGCCTTGATAGGTTGTTTTGAGAGTTTTCCATGCTTCTTTGGATGTCTTGGCTGCTGCTATCCTTGGAAACACACTCTCATGCACTGCTTGATACAAAAACACGAGGGATTTTGAATCCTTCTTCCTATTGCTCTTCAACATATCTTTCTCTGCCTAAGTTAATCTGTTAAACTCATTTTCATTTGTTGGTTCTTCAAACCCATATTCAACTAATTCCCATAAATCTATCTTGAGAATCAAACAGGGCTCTCATGGTTATTGCCCAATAGTTATAGTTTTTCCTATTGAACTGTGGGAGTTGAGTATTAAACATACCCATGCTAGTGCTCGTGCTGGCCATTCTAGCACTTTAAACTATGCTTCTAATACTTGACTGTGTTTTTTAAAATAACTCACTATTTCTTCAGCAGCAACACAAAAAGTAACTTGAGAAATACCTGGATCTTTGACTGAGTCTTCACTCTGCTAGAGAAGCTGCTGTAGCAAAAAGACTCCTTCCTTCAGCTTCTTTGACACCTTCAAAGAGCTTGGACAAGCTCCGATACCAATGCTAGGAATATCTGGTAATTCAAAACAAAACGAACAGAGAATGATGCTTTGTTTCTTTACACAGGATCTTAGCACAGTGGGAACTAAAATTTGTTTGTTGCAGACAGAGTTTCAGCAACACAAATAAAACTTGTATTCATTAAAAGACTGCTGTTACAAAATATTGGTCTTCCTCTATCAGAGGGATTACACAGGAATGCTTCAGTTCCATAAGAAAAAAACTTCTTTGCAGTGCTGTGCATTACCTCTCGTCAGTCATATTACATCGTTTTTTATATCTATATCTATATCTATATATATATATATATATATATATATATATTATATATATATATATATAGCATCAGTTTACAAAATATCTCTACTAACCTATGCATGGAGGTGTCTTAATTAACCACCAACCACATTTACTATCAGATATAATCATTGATACAATCTGTTGATCTTAATGAACAAAATCAGCTTTTCCTGGTGCTCTGCAGTCCTCCACTGACGAGGTGGTATATAATATGGAACATGCTCCATCACTCATTAATGGTTGAACTACTCGAGGCTATTTTGTTGTCACTTTGGTTGCTCTCTTCTTTAAATGCAGTGAGTGAGAAGTAATGGCGCAAAGTGCGGAATGCCGCCTTCTTCCTCCTTCGAGAACACAAAACAGGTTAAGTGCGTTAATGCAGTATGGCGGTGGTGTGCATTTGACAGGAACAAATATGGGCTGTCGGATCAAATGAATGGACGACTGGGATTGTTTGACAAAAGTCGAGATCTGCGATAGCAATTAGATCGCATCAAGGAATTTTCAAACGGCATAAGAAAAGAGGGTGGAACTTTATCCTAAGGGTGCGATTTGCGACATGCGATCGGATCGCATCGCAATCGGCAAAGGTCACAGGACGTAGCAGAGGGAAACAGATCGTGGACGCTATTTGCAATATGCGATAGTATCGGAAGACTTCAAGATAGTATCGGAAGACTTCAAGGGAACAGACGGAGGCAGTGGGTATAAATGCGATTTGCGATCTGTGATCAGATCGCGTCACAAGAAAGAAAAGAAACAGGGGTTTTTTTAAATAAACGACACAACAGTTGGAATTATAATTTCAACAATTTCAAGTGAAACTTATTGGGTAAATTTCGTTTTCGGAATTATAGATCTACGATCACCAGTGACGGTTTAAAAACATTGTTCTTTTGATTTGGTGTTTTATTTCAAACCAATGTCTACAATATTTTCTAGGTCATCAATTTCTGGAATGATAGTATAATTCAACCCTTTAGTTATTGCTGAAAATAATCATTTTTTTTTTTAATGTACACATGTTCTCATTTTTAATTTTCTTGTTTACCAAAGGGTAAAAAATTGTGCTATTGATTTGGTTCGGCAGGTGAAGCTGTTAATGCATCTTATTCGTCAATACAATACACCGTTGTAAAAGTTCATGGCTTTGATGGATCTTGAGATATTGGTTTATTAGGACTTTGCTTTATTGGTATCAAAAGATCTGAGCTTAGAACACAGCTCCATATAAGAGTGTTGAATTCGGAAGTTTTTTATAGTATTAAATGTAGATTTATCGACTTTCTGTCATATGTTTTCTTTATAATTTCCACTTTTGTTTTAAATTATGTTGATTTATCCACTTTCTGTCATATGTTTTCTTTATAATTTCCACTTTTGTTTTAAATTCTGATGCACACCCTACCATTGTAAAGAAACATGTACAAATCTAAAGGGAAACAAAACGTCTTTTGCATGGGTGCGAGATTGAGCACAATATGCAATGAGCATGGAATTTAAATCCCAGTGAAGCCCAACATGTTGGCAATTTAGAAAATGGCAGAAACAATTAACTAACTAAATCCTCCATCATGTCCACTTTGACAATAAACTAACAATAAATTTGTTCACGTTAACAATAAATAAACTAACAATAAATTAACAAATGGCAAAAACAAAGGTAGATATCTATACTCAATACCCATAACTTAAAAGCTCAATATTATAACCAACAACCTAGAATACACATAACTTAAAAGCTCAATATTCCAACAACTTACCCAGATGCTGGATGTTTTATGCTCATATACCAAAGAATTCACACCCGCTATCAAATGCATTAAAAGCGAAAACCATTTTATGGCAAGAATTCTTGGTGATCAAGGAGTGGCTCAGGTCTAGCCCTTCGTCAATAGCTTTCTTGAATCATTTTTTAAAAAATGCAAACAATTTTCAGGGTGTTTTAAAAAGCAGCAAACACTTTTCACGAGGTTTCACTATGCAATTAGGGATCAGATGCAATTGCAAATGGCCCGGATTTATTTTCTACATTGGAGAAACTTATTAGAAAAAATTCCGGGTGTTTTAGTATGCATGTGGGATTAGAGGAAAAAAAAGGATAGGATTTATTTTCCACTTTAAGAAGCACATCAGAAAAATACTTGCAGTTCCTACAAGGCAGGGACTTGTTGCTTAACCACCCACCTTGTTCTTCCAGCAACTCGAACGACAAATAAATATCAATAAGAGAAAAAACAAAAAGGACAATTGCTATGTCACATACTATACATTCTGCACATAATGTCAGGACTCGGAACAGACCAAGAGAGAAAATCTTCAAACAAACATTTTGCAGTCCTCAGGCGATTCAATGTCCCCAGATCCTAAATCAAGATCATCAAACAAATGCCAAAACGCATTGAACAGACCCATAAAAGCAAATGATGTTATGATTCTCAGAAGACATTAATGGTGCGCGGAAGAATCATGAAGTCAAAATGAATTTGGATCTCCCATGGTTTTCTACTTAAAAATAGCATAGAACATCTCTTCTATCATCTTGTCGTACTTCTCATGATTTTTCTCGGAATTTATAAATTTCATTATTATTTTTTAAAATAGTAAAAGTTGCATTTGTTCAACTTATTTGGATTTCATTTAAAAAATCATACATTCTCTCTTTACGTATATATAATTTAATCATACTCTCTCTTTATATATATATATATAGATATAATATTTTTTTTGGATTTTATTTTATATATAGATATGTTATTTTGGGTTTGAGGCATGAAATAAACTAACTATATAATGATATGATAATTGATAAAAGTGAAAGCAAATACCAACTACTAATTTAAGATGAAAAGACATTCATTAAATAACAATAATAACGATCCCCACCCTAAATAACAATAATAACTATCCCCACTACTATCCCACGGGTATAATAAACCGCCTTCTGCAGCTCCTAAATGCTTTTATTACCTCCTAACCTGCTGTAATTATATCGCACTGAGCACATATACCGACCCTGAATAACCATAATAACTATCTCCACTACTATCCCACTGGTTTAATATATTTTCAACTCTATTTTATATATATAAACGGTCTTCTGGTTCTGCTAACTGCTTTTATTACCTCTGAACCTGCTCTAATTGTATTGCACTGAGCACATATGCAAATCAACGGTACTTCCGGTGTCAGTGAACTATATTAATTTTGAGTAATTACATCAAATATCAGCTGTAACGAACACACAAATGACTTTTACCGAGCGGAAATGTCAGACCCATAAGCCAGCCCTGACAGTACACACAATTCTTTTCTCTATAATCAGACTTCGTCCCCTTGTTGATCAAATTATCATCTTTTATTCTTACTGAATGCAGAGGAGAGTAAGCATAGTAATGACGAATTAACATGTGACATAGAAAAGTAGAGTTGCTAATTATTAGAGTAGCAATTCCACTTTTCTAATGTCATAGAAATAGAAATAGAGTAGCTTAGAGTTTAGAGTAGGTTAGTGTTGCTACTCAATAGAGTAGCTACTTTACTTTCGAATGTCCCATATTAACTCTCAGAGAAGTCTGCCAGGTTTAGCTGAAGGGAGACATTGGGTACACTTATAGCTGCCTCAGAGGATTCACCTTCTGCTTCACTATATTTCATACTTTCGAAACAGAAGTCATGGCCTGCTGGTGCTACTCTTGAGGACTCCAGCATTGAGATCTAAGTAGAACATGTAATGCAATAGGATTAGATCAAGTAAATACCTAATGAAATACATAACGCAGTACTTGACCATTTTGATATACACAAGTTATAAATTAATTGGCTAAGGGGATGATCACTACCATGCTGTGTAAGTTCATATTTTCCTCGTATAAGCAACGTTCCTGCTTCATAGTAGCAGCCAAAACATGATAATTAACCGCTTCAAAGCATTAAACAATAATGAAGTTTCTAAAAGGAGAGATTCACACTGCTAAAAGATGGCAAAATAACGATGGTTTTCTAATTTTAATAAATGGATAAGGGAAGGATGAAAGTATACCCTTCGATTTAGCTCTTCCAGTTCATCCATCAAAATTTCCTCCTGAAAAAAGAATTGTAAGGTAGGGTCTGAGTTTCATGTCGAATAAAATTTTCCCATGTGTTTGGACGATATTTCTTACTGTCGCGGATTTTAAAACATGTAGAATTTAAGCGGTAGATGCGGGGACAACCTTTCTTGCTCGTACTCGATTTAAGCTCATGGACAATCGTTGATATAAATCATGGAGATCTCTCAGACTTAGTTCCCCCAGATCTTCGCCCGTCAACATTCTGATTCAATGTTTACGTAAATCCTATTAAAATTTGTATAAACCATAATATGGATACAACAAATACATAATAATGGAGTTCTAAGAAACAATATGAAGATATCCAATTGGTAAAATTATATCTCCACTCTGTCAAATTTGAAGTTTTCATTATTCTTCATAAGCCAAAAAAAACTTAATAAAATTATTTGAGTTATACTAATGGTTATGGTTAGAAAGTATGCAAAAAAAATGTTTTTTTTTGTTTAATTATTACCAAACAAATTTCTCAACATTCATAATAAAGCTATTTTACTATTTTCCATCTAAATTTAACATTCATAATAAAGCTATTTTACTATTTTCCATATAAATAAATTTAGAGCAATTTTTTCTTCTTGGGACATCAAATAAAATTGAAGTTTTCATGGTTGATGAGAAGTCAAAAGCTTTTACCTCATTAAAAAAATGTTTAATTCCTTTTCATTTAAATGAATTATTTGAAAATTTGAAAATAACATTAAAATTGTTTTAAAATTTTGAAAATGAATTTCCATAAATTGTGGTAGTGTACAATTTTTTAAAGATATTTAAGATATTTGTTTTTTATACTATAGCAATGAGAGAATTTTAAGATATTTAAGATATTTTCTTTTTGTTGAGATTTTGGGTTTTATTAAATTGAGCAAAAATCTCATGTAGGTGACAACAATAGGATTTGTTGTCATAATAGCTCGATTTTGTTGAGGAAGAGTTAATGCATCCTATATTTGTTGCGAGAGAATTTATGAGCCAGTTTAATACTCTTAGCTATAAAAATATAAGCCCGTACACGATATTGTGTATGGGTAGAGAGTGTGTGAGGAAATAAATTATTGTAATCTCCTTTTGGATAATAAGATTGACGATGCCTCTGTTTTGGTGGATGTAGCCCAGATTGGTTGGGTGAACCACGTTAAATCCTTTTGTTTATATTGTATGATTGTATGTGATGTGTATGCCTTTTAATTTCCGCTGCGCACTGTTTCCTCCAACAATTGGTATCAAAGCATGTTGAGGAGCGGGTGCGCGTGACAGAGCTGCGAAAGGTGGAGTTTTGACGATTGGCATGGTTTCTTCAGAAACAAGCGCAGAAATTTTAACAGAGGAAGCATTGGCGCGTTTTATTTTGGAACAGACATGCCAATTCGCGTGGATCCGAGTTTAATACTCGCGCCAGAGCGCCAGTATCCCGATTGGCGTGGATCCGACGGGTTTAAGCGCGCCAATTCTGTTACTCTAACTGATTTTTCTTTTGGCACGGATCGTTTGCTGTCAAGGAAGTGCCAATGCCCTTTCGGAGTGCCAAGCCAAGATCGCTTTGGTAAAACCGCACTTTTGTTATTTTTTTTTAATTGTAATCTGTAGTTTGTACAGCAGAGGGATTGTATGATAAGGTGAAGGCAGTATAGTATAAGGCGAAGGCATTTTTTCATATATTAACTTTATTTATTAAAAGTTGGAATTGGAGATTGTTGTTTGATACAATATGGAAAAAACTCAAAGTGCTCGTTTTGAGATCGAGAAGTTCAATGGAAAAAACAACTTCGAGATCTGGAAAGTGAAGATGTATGATCTGATTTTGCAACAAGGCATGGCGAAGGCGTTGTTGGGAAAATCCAAACAGCCTTACAACATAACAGATGATGAGTGGAGCGAATTGGATGAAAGAGCATTGAGTGCAATTCGACTGTGTTTGGCGGATGATGTTTTGTTTAGCATCGTGTCGGAGAAAACAACTGTTGGTTTGTGGACAAAGCTTGAGAAGCTGTACATGACAAAATCCTTAACCAATAGGATTCTCCTGAAGTGACAATTGTGTAGTTTGCGAATGAAGGAAGGTACATCTATCACTGATCATTTGAATACCTTTAATACTCTCCTCGTGCAAAATAGAAGTAAAATTTGAATTAGAAGATAAAGCTATAACTTTATTATGCACGTTGCCTGAGTCATGGGATCATTTTGTTACTTCTATAAATTTTAGTTCATCAGAAACCCTTGAGTTTGATGATGTAGTTGCATCTTTATTATCTGAAGAAACAAGGAAAATGTCAAATTTAGAAACCTCTACATCAGAAGCAATGATGGTCAGAGGTCATTCTAAAGAAAGACGCTTCAGTAGGCATAACGACTTGCGTTCAAAATCAAAAGGGAAGAAGAGTAAGGTAAAGTGTTGGTTTTGTGGCAAATCGGGACATTTGAAGAAAGACTGTTGGAAGCAACAACAAACTTCTAAAGAAGACTCTTCGACGGAGAAGAAAGAAGCAAACACGACAGATATAGGTTCGGCATCCGGTTCAGGTATGAGTGATGAAGTGTTATCAGTTAATTTGTCTAATCACGATCAACATTGGTTGTTAGATCTGGTGCATCAAATCACATTTGCATTCATAGAAAATGGTTTAAGACGTATAAATCAATTAATAATGGATTTGTTTACATGGTAAATAATGTCACATGTAATATTGTGGGAATTGGAAGTATTCAGCTACAAATGTTTGATGGGACAGCTAAAATTTTAACTGATGTAAGACATGTACCTGAATTAAGGAAAAATCTCATTTCACTAGGAGCACTTGACACTAATGGATATAAAACTGTTATTCAAAGTGGAGTAATGAAAATTTATAAAGGAATTTTACTAGTAATGAAAGCAAAGAAGGTCAGAAATATTTTTCAGTTAGAAGGAAGAACATAGTCAGATCATCTTTCTACGGTGTCTGAAAATGACAGTAGTTCTATTCGTTTATGGCATCAAAGGTTGGGCCATATGAGCGAAATATGCTTAAAGATTTTGTCTGATCGTAAGTTACTTCCTAATCTAAAGCCTGGTAAGTTAGATTTCTGCAAACATTGTCTGTTTGGGAACAAAGAAAGCAGAAGTTTAAAACTGGCAAACATACTAGTAAAGGAATCCTTGATTATATCCATTCTGATGTTTGGGGTCCATCCCATACAACCTCATATGGAGGATCGTCATATTTTGTATCTTTTATTGATGATTTCTCTACAAAAGTGTGGGTCTACATGTTAAAAAGGAAGTATGATGTATTTACAGTTTTTAAACTGTTTAGAGCATTAGTAGAAAACATCACTGGAAGAACCATAAAATGTTTAAGAACTAACAATGGTGGTGAGTTTACTTCAAAGGAATTTGACAATTATTGCAAGGACGCTGGGATCGAAAGACATAAGACCATTGTATATACTCCTCAGCAAAATGGAGTTGCTGAATGCATGAACATGACTCTTTTAGAAAGAGCAACGAGAATGTTAAGTAACGCCAATTTGTAGAAGGAATTGTGGACAAAAGCGGTGGCTACAACTTGTTATGTGATAAATCGATCACCATCAATGGCGATGGGATGCAACATTCCTCAAGAGGTATGGAAAGGTCATCCTTGTGATTATTCTAAACTAAGAGTTTTTGGTTGTGATGCATATGCTTTAGTGCCGAAACGTCTGTTGGAAATAATACTGAGAGGGGGGTGAATCAGTATTATCTAATTCTTTTAATAAATCTTCCTTATTTGTTCTTTGAATTAGTTTTGCATGTCAGTACCATAAAATAATGAGCATGAACAAAGAAAACAGATAGTCACACCAAAGAACACAAGATGTAAGGTGGAAACCCAATGTGGGTGAAAACCACCTTCTGCAATATGTCTCTATCTTCTTTCAAATTAGAAACTCCGTTTACAATGGTTTTGTACTAGTGCAGTCCTTTACCAGTACGCAGGCTGTAACCTGCAGAGAGCTACAACTCTCTCTCGTTTTCCAGTCTCTCTTGGAAGGGAGCTACAACCCCTTACTTATTTTCTTACAAGGACCACTTTTCATAAATTTTCAAACTGGATCCATAAGCATCAAATGATCATCAAGTATAAGAGAATCACCCAGTCAACTCTAGTAACCAGATCAACAATAATAGGACCAAACCCAGAACACAACAATGATAAACAAAGATTTTAAGAGAAGTAAGCACCTTGCTCAACTGCTCGCCTGCTTACGTAAGCACCCTACTCAACTGCTTGCCTGCTTACAGTACTCACCCTGCTCAACTGCTTGCCTGCTTACAGTACGCACCCTGCTCAACTGCCCGCCTGCTTACGTACGCATCCTGCTCAACTGCTAGCCTGCGTACCTCGCTCTGAGTCCATTGAACTGCCTACGGTCCTCCACACTTGAAACCCTTCTGTGCCTGCATACCGGCGCACCTGAGACCCTTCTGTGCCTGCGTACGGTCGCACGTGCAACCCTTCTGTACCTGCGTACCGGCACACCTGAAACCCTTTTGTGCCTGCGTACGGGCGCACCTGAAACCCTTTTGTGCCTGCGTATGGGTGCACCTGAAACGCTTCGTTCCTGCGTATGTACGCACTTTTCTCTCACTGTACCTACGTACCTTCGGGCATAGATGATT